>JARACY010004860.1:0-24656 GCA_029255725.1 Scrobipalpa atriplicella | reverse complement strand
GACTGCTCATAGAATGAGTCATGATTGCTTGATTTTGTATAAATTTGCGTGGAAAATATTTTTATACTGTGTTTGTTTTTATAAAGATGTTGATCGTAAACTTGCAGATCGATGGCACTGACAATCCGATTGTCATTTGTTATTTACCTGGTGTTTTTTTTATTGCCCAGCCAGACAGACGGACAACCGAGTGATCCTATAAGGGTTCGTTTTTTTCCTTTTGAGGTACGGAACCCTAAAAACTGAGGTAGGCCGTTGAGGTAATTTTAATAAACCTTGGAGCTCTATAAGCTCTAAGCAGGTGTCATTTAGATAATGGACTCCTCCATAGGTTTTGTGAAATATGTTAAACTTTGTTCTAGTATTTGAAACGTACCAGAAAGCCCGACTTTTAGTCGTACAGACCGCTGCAGAACTGGCAACAAGAGCCACCAACGTGAAATGCCTCGAGAGTGCTGGGTTACTTGGTTAGTACCTAATGTAGTTCGACCTCATCAAGAGAGTCCCCGACGTAGCGAATAATTCGGTTAATCCAAGGAAAAAAGCTAATTTTCTGTCATGAGAGATGATACCTACCTCGGAGGACAAGTACTAAGCTCTTGGTCCCGATCAATGTCTTTGGTCGTCAAAAGACCAATAAAAGACATGGCAAAACTCTAACATCAGAGTTTATCGTATCGTTTGAGACTGTATATTTTCAGTTTATTGTGCTGTTATCTGCCCTGTGGTTGTTCATCATCTCAACTCAACATCTCCCTAGTCTTTTCTCGTATTTCACGGGGTCTGCTACCTAATCTAGCGTATTTAAATTGAACGAGATACTGGTTTTCACACAAAGCGACTGCCACCTGACCTCCGCAACCCGGAAGGGAAACCAGACCTATATAACGGATTTTCAACCTAGCTGTCAAGTTTTCAAGCATGCTTAGCGATGGCCTCGGACATTTTCACAAATATTTTTTTCTGAGGTAGATTTCCTGCGTCCTTTGCTATCGGACCCCTGCAGCACGGTCCGTCAGTGCGCCGTGGTGGCCGCAGCGAGGCTGGGAGAGCACGAGGACGGCATTAGCAGACAACTCCTCAACGGAGGCATGATCACCATCGCGCTGGAGAACCTCAACAAGTATAATGTAAGGAGGGTTATTGCTCCGTCCGCTTGTATAACTAACTTATGTCTAACTTGACCCCTATCTACTGCACATGTATGTATACGTTGCGACTAATACTACCTCAACAAATAAAGATGACTAATACTATACCTACAAATAAAGATATAAAATCACGCCATTTTCCTTGAGGGTTAGGCAGAGAACATATCCTTCCAATTGGGAGCCAAACTAAAAGCTAAATACAGATGGCGCTCTGGGCGACTGTACCTTATTTCGTGTCAATGTCACATGTGTATTGCGATTTTATCAGTTTTTTTAACATAAACGATATTTTTTTCAATATAATCACTTTCTTTGTAATGCGCTGAACACATTCAACTTGCATCACTTGCATTGAAGTTTTTAATACGTAATTTTTTTTCCCACTGTCTCTCACTGTTTTCTTTATTTGTAATCTTTGGAAAACAAATGAATTCCCCTATTTTTGCAATTAAATGCACTGCATTGTGGCATTTACTGATAATATTCTAAAAATATTCAATTTGTTTACAAAAGTTGGTACGATTTGACAGTTCTCAAGGTACAGTCGCCCATGCGACACCTAGCGGGAGAAAAAGGCAGTTTTCCTCCTCATTGCTACGATATTTGCAAACAAAAAGAACCTATTATACCTAAAAACTTTTCAGAAAAGCGGCCTTATTGCTTACACGTTGTTCACTATAGATTTAATATGAATGTTATGTTTAACAGGTGTACTATAAAAGGTCGGCGCTGTACCTGATAAGAGCTGTAGCAAAGTAAGTTAACTACTT
This sequence comes from Scrobipalpa atriplicella, assembly GCA_029255725.1. Taxonomy (NCBI): domain Eukaryota; kingdom Metazoa; phylum Arthropoda; class Insecta; order Lepidoptera; family Gelechiidae; genus Scrobipalpa; species Scrobipalpa atriplicella. The sequence continues at coordinate 22,735 of JARACY010004860.1, read as the reverse complement.
ATCTTGTATTTTAAATAGTTTGACGATGACATAAGTTCAGCACTTTATAAGGTAGTAATTCGTAAAATCTTATCGTTTTGTTTTTATGAATGGACCGGCCTGTGCTTCTATGTCCTGAAGCGTAGAGTTTAAGGATCGCCGGATCTAGAGAAGAGCTCAGACCTACATCCAGAAGCATTTGGTGAATGGGTGTGGTGTAGGTGTAGTGTATAGTAATATAAAAAAAGCGTACCTTTAATGATGATGACAACATAAAGGTAGATCAACTACGGGATATTGCGATCTGGGGCAACTGAGGCGATGTCTTGAGAAGACATCATTATCAGAACTTGAGGGGATCTGATTGGAGTTTGAGAGAATCTGAGCGGATCTATCTAACTAATCGCAATTTTATATGCCACAGACATAACGAAGAACTTGCGAGTGCGGTTGTACGCTTTGGAGCTTTGGAGCATGTTGTCAATTGTTTGGAAGATTTTGATACCCAGGTGTGTATGGGTTCACATACTTCCATCTATCTTCTTTCATCTTTTTTCATGCCATAAACTTGCCCCAACATCTCGGACAACCGTTCGCCAATTCCTCCATCGGGAGAGGTCCATGTCCAGCCATGGTCTGATGAAGCTGATATAGCAGCAGTAATACTACTTAGTAAAGTTTGCTATAAGTAGATTGTTGATGTTAGGTGAAAGAAAACGCGGCGTGGGGCGCGCTCGGCTACATCGGGAAGCATAGTGAAAACTTAGCAGGACTTGTGGTGGATGCAGGAACATTGCCACTGCTCATCCTCGCCTTCCAAGAGCCTGAGTTGAGTCTCAAACAGGTAGCTCCATCAAACTTTTCCCTTCAGTACTAAGTTGCCTCTCTTAAGAGTTTTTATCCCGAATTCTAACGCTACTTTATAAAGAAAAAAATAGCAAAATCGGAGACTACGTTAACACGGTCGTCAAGTGGACGGACATGCCAGGATTTTAAACGGTCTTGTTAAGAGTTCGAGATATTAAAAGGTTTAGATTAGATGGACACCGTTCAGCCAGGGAAAGTCAGTCCCTAGCAAGCTGGATAATACCAGAGGGTGGAGATATTGTTCAGGATGGACATGTTTGGGAAGGCACAGGACGATCAGCTAGCCGCAACCGGCTGACCACAACCGACCGACTGAGCAGACTAATTAGCCAGTATTAGAGTTCGCGCTTTTAAAAGCTTACATATAAATTTAGATTACAGCTGGCGCTTTAGTAGACCTCGCACAATTCAAGCCTGAGGCAGTCGTGGACGCCGGAGCGATCTGCCATCTTGTCCGCGCTTTGGAGAACCAAGACCCAAAGTTGAAGGTGCTTTGCTTAGTTATCTATCACAAAAACGGCGACAAAAACTCATTGAGCAAGAAAGCCGGCTAAATAATTAAAAAACCTGTTTTAGTCACACACACGTCATACGACGAAGGTTAACTAGGTAGGTACATGACATAGGTACCATACATGCACGATCTTTATCTTTCACATGTCATACAGCAGGTACCTATAGAATATCATTTATGATTATGGTGTATTGTACTGCCTAGTTTCAATGTGGTGCAATGGTGTTGTAATTTTTTTCCCTACTCGACAAGAAACCATATTTCTGAATAAGCACTGAACTGAGTTATCTCTCTGAAGTATAAGAAACCTGAAAAAATCGGTCAATTCAATCAAAATGCAACTTTCTAAACAGTGACTACTAAGTAGTTTCTCTCTAGATGATTCTAACCGAATGAAAAAAGGAAACAAACAGGTTTTTAATTATTTAGCCGGCTTTCTTGCTCAATGAGTTTTTGTCGCCGTTTTTGTGATAGATAACTAAGCAAAGCACCTTCAACTTTGGGTCTTGGTTCTCCAAAGCGCGGACAAGATGGCAGATCGCTCCGGCGTCCACGACTGCCTCAGGCTTGAATTGTGCGAGGTCTACTAAAGCGCCAGCTGTAATCTAAATTTATATGTAAGCTTTTAAAAGCGCGAACTCTAATACTGGCTAATTAGTCTGCTCAGTCGGTCGGTTGTGGTCAGCCGGTTGCGGCTAGCTGATCGTCCTGTGCCTTCCCAAAACATGTCCATCCTGAACAATATCTCCACCCTCTGGTATTATCCAGCTTGCTAGGGACTGACTTTCCCTGGCTGGAACGGTGTCCATCTAATCTAAACCTTTTAATATCTCGAACTCTTAACAAGACCGTTTAAAATCCTGGCATGTCCGTCCACTTGACGACCGTGTTAACGTAGTCTCCGATTTTGCTATTTTTTTCTTTATAAAGTAGCGTTAGAATTCGGGATAAAAACTCTTAAGAGAGGCAACTTAGTACTGAAGGGAAAAAGTTTGATGGAGCTACCTGTTTGAGACTCAACTCAGGCTCTTGGAAGGCGAGATGAGCAGTGGCAATGTTCCTGCATCCACCACAAGTCCTGCTAAGTTTTCACTATGCTTCCCGATGTAGCCGAGCGCCCACGCCGCGTTTTCTTTCACCTAACATCAACATCTACTTATAGCAAACTTTACTAAGTAGTATTACTGCTGCTATATCAGCTTCATCAGACCATGGCTGGACATGGACCTCTCCGATGGAGGAATTGGCGAACGGTGTCCGAGAGTTGGGGCAAGTTTATGGCATGAAAAAAGATGAAAGAAGATAGATGGAAGTATGTGAACCCATACACACCTGGGTATCAAAATCTTCCAAACAATTGACAACATGCTCCAAAGCTCCAAAGCGTACAACCGCACTCGCAAGTTCTTCGTTATGTCTGTGGCATATAAAATTGCGATTAGTTAGATAGATCCGCTCAGATTCTCTCAAACTCCAATCAGATCCCCTCAAGTTCTGATATGATGTCTTCTCAAGACATCGCCTCAGTTGCCCCAGATACGCAATATCCCGTAGTTGATCTACCTTTATGTTGTCATCATCATTAAAGGTACGCTTTTTTTATATTACTATACACTACACCTACACCACACCCATTCACCAAATGCTTCTGGATGTAGGTCTGAGCTCTTCTCTAGATCCGGCGATCCTTAAACTCTACGCTTCAGGACATAGAAGCACAGGCCGGTCCATTCATAAAAACAAAACGATAAGATTTTACGAATTACTACCTTATAAAGTGCTGAACTTATGTCATCGTCAAACTATTTAAAATACAAGATAAGTAGTTAACTTACTTTGCTACAGCTCTTATCAGGTACAGCGCCGACCTTTTATAGTACACCTGTTAAACATAACATTCATATTAAATCTATAGTGAACAACGTGTAAGCAATAAGGCCGCTTTTCTGAAAAGTTTTTAGGTATAATAGGTTCTTTTTGTTTGCAAATATCGTAGCAATGAGGAGGAAAACTGCCTTTTTCTCCCGCTAGGTGTCGCATGGGCGACTGTACCTTGAGAACTGTCAAATCGTACCAACTTTTGTAAACAAATTGAATATTTTTAGAATATTATCAGTAAATGCCACAATGCAGTGCATTTAATTGCAAAAATAGGGGAATTCATTTGTTTTCCAAAGATTACAAATAAAGAAAACAGTGAGAGACAGTGGGAAAAAAAATTACGTATTAAAAACTTCAATGCAAGTGATGCAAGTTGAATGTGTTCAGCGCATTACAAAGAAAGTGATTATATTGAAAAAAATATCGTTTATGTTAAAAAAACTGATAAAATCGCAATACACATGTGACATTGACACGAAATAAGGTACAGTCGCCCAGAGCGCCATCTGTATTTAGCTTTTAGTTTGGCTCCCAATTGGAAGGATATGTTCTCTGCCTAACCCTCAAGGAAAATGGCGTGATTTTATATCTTTATTTGTAGGTATAGTATTAGTCATCTTTATTTGTAGGTAGTATTAGTCGCAACGTATACATACATGTGCAGTAGATAGGGGTCAAGTTAGACATAAGTTAGTTATACAAGCGGACGGAGCAATAACCCTCCTTACATTATACTTGTTGAGGTTCTCCAGCGCGATGGTGATCATGCCTCCGTTGAGGAGTTGTCTGCTAATGCCGTCCTCGTGCTCTCCCAGCCTCGCTGCGGCCACCACGGCGCACTGACGGACCGTGCTGCAGGGGTCCGATAGCAAAGGACGCAGGAAATCTACCTCAGAAAAAAATATTTGTGAAAATGTCCGAGGCCATCGCTAAGCATGCTTGAAAACTTGACAGCTAGGTTGAAAATCCGTATATAGGTCTGGTTTCCCTTCCGGGTTGCGGAGGTCAGGTGGCAGTCGCTTTGTGTGAAAACCAGTATCTCGTTCAATTTAAATACGCTAGATTAGGTAGCAGACCCCGTGAAATACGAGAAAAGACTAGGGAGATGTTGAGTTGAGATGATGAACAACCACAGGGCAGATAACAGCACAATAAACTGAAAATATACAGTCTCAAACGATACGATAAACTCTGATGTTAGAGTTTTGCCATGTCTTTTATTGGTCTTTTGACGACCAAAGACATTGATCGGGACCAAGAGCTTAGTACTTGTCCTCCGAGGTAGGTATCATCTCTCATGACAGAAAATTAGCTTTTTCCTTGGATTAACCGAATTATTCGCTACGTCGGGGACTCTCTTGATGAGGTCGAACTACATTAGGTACTAACCAAGTAACCCAGCACTCTCGAGGCATTTCACGTTGGTGGCTCTTGTTGCCAGTTCTGCAGCGGTCTGTACGAATAAAAGTCGGGCTTTCTGGTACGTTTCAAATACTAGAACAAAGTTTAACATATTTCACAAAACCTATGGAGGAGTCCATTATCTAAATGACACCTGCTTAGAGCTTATAGAGCTCCAAGGTTTATTAAAATTACCTCAACGGCCTACCTCAGTTTTTAGGGTTCCGTACCTCAAAAGGAAAAAAACGAACCCTTATAGGATCACTCGGTTGTCCGTCTGTCTGTCTGTCCGTCCGTCCGTCTGTAAAGACCCTTTTTCTCAGGAATTCGTGAATGTATCAAGTTGAAATTTATACTGAATACTCAAGTCTAGGGTCCCTTGAAGCTATAAAAGAATCATACTTCTAAGTCTTCGCAATCAAAAGATACGAATGTTTTTTTGTGATCTTACAAAAAAAAAATGTTTTTGGATTTTTTCCTTCGATTGTGCTAGGGGGTATAAGTTCCTTGGCTAGGAGACATTGCTTCTTGCCAAATTGCAAGATCCTTGGTCACCAGGAAGTACCTACCCTATAGATTTTGCCTTCCTCAAGATTCAAAAACCTACAGGTACTTCCCGTGGACCTAATCATGAAAAGAAGGAAGCAGTGTCTAATAGCACAATCAAAGGAAAAAATCTAAAAACTGTAAATTTGTTCAAATATCACCAAAAAAAAGGATTACAAACTTATTTTCGTAGTCGTCTCCCTATATCTAGTATGGGGACAACAGCAAACTTAAGTTTGTCCTTTAATCCAGTTGATATTTTTGGGTGAAATAAGTCTGGGTGGTCGAGAGAGGGTTCTAAATTCGCTTTAAATACCCCAAGTTGGTACCTACGCGGAACGGAAGCCTCGGTGAGCGAGTTCGACAGTCGACTCGCACTTGACCGGTTTTTTAAATAGTAGGGAATATTTTTATTTTAACTCATTGGCACTCAGTTTTTCAACTAAGTAAGTAAGTATGTTTGTTTGCTTCATGGGTTTCCCTATAGAAATTGCGATTTAGGTACCTGTAGGTACCTAATGAAATTCCCTACATAAATCATGCAAATATTTAGTTGGAATTCTAGGCGCTGTATGTAGGTCCTACCTAACTGCTGATAGTAGACTATGTTACATTACAATGCAACCATGTAACTTCCAATCAATTAGGTACATGCTTAGGTATCTTTACGGATGCGGCAGTTTGTGATCAGATTATCCAAGAGTAGGAAGTGCAATTTACATAGCGATCGTGCAACTTATAATAACGATAATTAGAAAAATCTTATCTAAGTAAAGATGATCAAACGAGAAGAACAAGATTATACCTAATTGTATATTCCTAGGACTGCTCATAGAATGAGTCATGATTGCTTGATTTTGTATAAATTTGCGTGGAAAATATTTTTATACTGTGTTTGTTTTTATAAAGATGTTGATCGTAAACTTGCAGATCGATGGCACTGACAATCCGATTGTCATTTGTTATTTACCTGGTGTTTTTTTTATTGCCCAGCCAGATATCAAAAAGGAGGATTTAAATCCCGCCTATTTCTCTTAGGAAGTAGGCAGAGCGTTCGCGGTTATCAGCACATCAACCTTCCAACCTAGGCCTTTATTTACCACAGTATACCTAGTAAATGGTAGGTTTACTGCTGAGGTTTACTGACTTTTACAGAGGTATGCTCCGAAAATAAAAATACCTTGCTGGTAGGTACATTCTACGTACCTACCCGTAGCATAATAGAATCATCATCCATCATCAAAAATTAAAAAATAACTAGTAAATACCTGAGGTAGGTACCTAAATAAAAACTAACTGATACGGAGAAGTGTGCAAAGAGGCGGCCTTATTGCTAAGAAAATGCTAGTTAGGTGTTGTGGAATCCATGGTCAATCTCAGTGTTTGCACAGAATATATAATATAATAAGTACTAGGTGTTTGTTTAATTTTAATTCGTCAGAACGTTCTCACACTTCCGAATGCATTGTTTGAACGGCACCGGCCGGCAGGCTGGCGGGCAGCGGGCGGAGGCGGCGGCGGAGCAACCACCCGTGAAGGCCATGTGACCATGCGAGCAGACGTCATAGCCCACCAACACACACGCGTATATACCACACATAAAGACAGTGGACCACGTTACACGTGCGCTATGCAGGCTGCCTACCTGGCACAGTTCACTCACACGGGCGCGCGCGCAGCCGCCGGCTCGCTCAGTCAGTTCCACTTGATTACACACCAGACGGAGGCCGCTTCAACCGTACTGTTTATTAAAATGAGCGCTGTCGTTGTCCGGTGATTGTTTAAACGTTGTACAAGGCAGTAAGTAGTGTGAAAAGATGCCGTACATCATGGTGATGGGCAGCCTGAGCGCGCCGCACCTTTCGAAGGATGAAGGCGCTACCGTGTACGGGCTAAATAGCGAGGAACGAGCCTCTTTAGTGCAGGTAATTCTGTTAATCCACATAATTACTTACTTAACCTATGCTTTCATGTTAGTTAACTTACATCCTTACGTTCATTGTTCAGTTAATGAATTTACAAACAGTAGTAGTTTTTTTGTATTTCTATCTTGATTCTAATTGGTGAATTAATCTGCTCTACATAACTAATTAATTTACAATCGTAGTAGCAAGTTTTAATAAGATTATGTTTCTAACTTGATTCTAATTTGGTGAACGTAGTTCAAATACTAAAGCCACATTTCTTGTTATAGGAATTAAACTCTTCTTTCGGAATGCGAGTGGCACAAACTTCGGACGCGGAGCGAACAGTTCGAGTTACCCAAAAGGGTTTGACCCTCGTAGTGGTCAACCGAGTGCATAGACTGCTCGGCTACGACGTGACGTCACACGCGATGGCGATGACCAATGCCAACCGGGAGCTGATCTCCTTCACCATGTACAAGAAGACCAACCCCAGCCCGCACAGCCACAGTCACAGCCATGGGCATAGTCAGCATCAACATAGTCACTCTAGTTCGCATAAGAGTCATACCCACAGCAGCAGTAGCGGCGGCGGGAGTAGCAATACCCACAGAACAGACAGCACTACCTCAGGCGGAATCGTAACGCTCTGATCTGAGCACGGACTGTATAGTATACTACTACCATTCCATACATATTTGGGATGTGAAGTGCAATGAGCCGTGTCTGGTATACTAATGATGAAATGAGAAATGGCGCGAAATACTTTATGAATATGCTTTACGTGTTCTGTTTACGTTAAACGATTTATATATTTTGAATAATATGTTATCGTTTGTTTTACCAGTATCTCTTATACATCTCTTATACATACAACTATTGTACTTTACAGGGTTTATTGAATAAATATTTCATATAAAATTTGAATAATTTATATTATATTACTTTCTATGCTTACGAAACGAGATGTAATCAAAACAATATAAAAGCTATATCAGTCTTAACAAATAACTTTACAATAATTCGATAACTCGAGCTCTCCTGTAGTTTAACAAAAAGAATTACAAAAGTATAAAACGGTCTACGTCGTTAAGACTAGATTACAATTATGTCGATATTACACATAAATATAATAATGGCATATTAAAGGTTATTGCACTGGTGTTTGTGTTTATTTGTCGTGGAGAGGTCAGCTGTTTCTGTCTCTATTCTGCCTGCTCTCTGCGAGTTTCTTGAGCGCGGCGGCGTACTGTCGCTGCACGTCCAGCAGTCGCGAGTACTCGCTGTGAAGATCTGCCTTCTGTTCCTTCTCCGTTTTGTACTTTTGTTCTACTTTCCTCACGGTTTGGTTCACCCACTCCACTATGGACTCGAATTGCGTCATGAACTCTTCCCTTTTTCTTGCTGACGACATCGCCCTGAAAAAATAAAGGTTACATACTGGCTTGGTTACATACATACACATAGTTACGTTTGTATATATTTATGGGGTAGATAGGGCATTAAGGACCTCATAAAAAGCCGTTTTCGGCACGCCTGACAAGATGTAAGATAGGTTGTTAATCCATTTCATTTACTGATTTTTACAGTAGGCCTGGGTAGAGAAGCAACTGGAATATTCTATGTTTTTCTATAGCTCTATATCCAGCATGAAAGTGCAGATGTATAGGTATTTTACTAAGAAAATTACAATACTCCTTTGAAAACGTAACTTACTCTTCATAGTTATCCAAAATGGAGTTCAGCAAACTCAGCTCTTTCGATGTATAAAGCTTGACTTCGTAAAGTGTATTGTAAAATATGTAATACTGTTTAGTTTCTTTGTGTTTTGAGGCCACTGAAAAAGAAAATACACAGATTGGTACAGTTCTATTTAAATAACTAAAGTGCAAAAAATATATGCAAATAAAAATGTTTCATAATATTTTCGTCACTGGACCATAGTAGAAAAATAAAAAAATATGATTTTGATCTTTCTTGTTTCAAAGGTTAATGTTATCTATGAAAACAGAAATAAAAATAGCATAGAAGGACACGACGAAGCGAAAAATTAAAATAAAGTGGCCAAAATTCGAACTTATTATTTTAAATTAGATCTAGTACAAAACGTGATGTTGCGAGAAACATTGATTGCAACAGATTTTTGATAGTTTGAGCCAGTTGACTCAAAATGATTCAGTTCATGCATTGAAAATTCGAATTCAAGCAGTAAGTGTCACACTTAACTGCTTGAATTGTGATTGTGGCTTTAAGATTGGCATAATATCTTAAAAATCTTTAAGAAAAATGCTCCTTATATATTTGTTTAGTTTACCTTAGTTATAATGTTCGATGAATCTATTCACGTACTGCAGTAGTTCAGTAGTCCCGGGCACCTCGTCCACGGCCACGGAGTACCACTGCAGCTCGCGGTTGAGCCTCGCCATCTCTAACCTCATGTTGGCTATGAAGTCCTTTAGCTTCTGCCCTTGTACTCTATTATTGTTGAAGCAGTTTACCTTGGTTATAAAGTTCGATGAATCTCTTCTCGTACTGCAGTAGCTCGGTGGTGCCGGGCACCTCGTCCACGGCCACGGAGTACCGCTGCAGCTCGCGGTTGAGCCTCGCCAGCTCTAATCTCATGTTGGCTATGAAGTCCTTCAGCTTCTGCTCTCTTTCTTTGAACTCCTTTAGTTCTGCTGGAGTCAGTGGGGTGTCTTCTATCTTTGAATTTGGGTCTTTGACCATGCTGAAACATTAAGAATAGGCATTTTTTTAATGGTTTAAAATAGGCAAGATATTTATGTATTAAACTAAAGTAAATCAGTCAGCTTAGCTATCTCATTTTTTTTTGTCTGTCTTTGTGAAAATTATTTAAAATAGATATTTTGCATTTATTACCTTAGTTGTTCCTCAAGTTTCTCGTGTTCCTTCTCCCTGTTTTGTATAATCTGTAGAAGTTCATTTCTTTCTCTGGCTAAATCTTTCAGTGATTTGTAGAATTCTTTCACATTTTTATTACTGTATAAATAAAAATAATAATTAGAGAACCAAAGTAATTAATTAATCAATTCAAGGACAATGTGATTGTGATACAATATATATAATTAGATTAGAAGAATGGTTTTACCTGTAATCATCAGTAGCCATCAATTTAAATGTGATCTTCTTCAGCTTGTCTGATATATCAGAATACTGTGTCTTGGCATTCTCCATCCTTCCCTCGTGGTCTACTTTTCTTTCTGCTATTTCTTTCTCCATTCCTTCTATGGCTTTGCTCAATTTCTCTACATCTTCAGAGTATTTAATCTTTTCACTCTCTTCTAATTCTTTAGATACTTCTCCAGTGAGCTCGGAATGTAAAACTGCATAATGGATTTTAGTGTCTGCTGAATCTTCTTGGCTATCTTGTTTAATAAATTCTGTCTGCAAAAACAATTTCATAAACATTAAAAACTGTCTCCATAGAAAAGTGATGTATGATTATTATTTTTGTTAGATAAAACATAACTTTAAACAAATAGTTGCTGAAAGTAAAGTTTAAAAATAAAATAAAAAGTAGATAACTTACTTCAGTAGTAATTTGTGATGGGTCAGCCAATGTTTTTTCATAGTCATACTAAAACAAAAAGATTACCTCATTAACTTATTCAATTCACTGAATTTTAAGTGAGTAACTAATTCAAAGAGACAGAACTGGTTATGCAAAATCTTCCAACAGGTATTTCTAGGGCTCTTACACACTATGCCGCGCGGGCGGCGCGGCCCGCACGCGCCGCAGAACATCATTCAAGCCTTTAGGTAGAAATATTTTAAAATTGATGAAATCACATGTAAGTCCTTTATAAAGTAGCTAGTGTCAATGGCTTAATTAAATCTCTTTTCACTACAGTCTGCCACATTTTGAGATATATTTTACATATGTTATCTAATCTTAAATTAATATCTCACCAAGAAGTCCAGTCCTTCATCTTTATTATCATCAGTGTTGGTAGAAACATGTAGCAGCATCCGTTGGTCATACTCTGATAGTGTAGCATTCACTTGCTCCAGCTCATTAGCAGGCAAACCACCTTTCCTCTTTCTTACTCTGCATGGTTTGTATAAGTTCTGAAAGTCATATTATAATTTTATTATGTTAAAGCAAAATAAAATAAAAATTATAATTTATTCACAATAGTATAAAACAGTACAAAAGGTATAAGCTAAAATCTTACTTTCCAAAATATAATAAAAATAAAATAAATTGATGTAATTATTACTATACTAGCTAAATAGCTACAGCAAAAAATATACCTGAATAGCAGTAAGATTCCTTAACAATTTCTCTTTTTGCACAAAAATTGCACGGTCAGACTCAAATATGTGATCTTTCTCATACTGCATAACAGCAAACTTCCGTAACTCATCTTCCTTTGCTTCTCTGAATTCACTAGAGTATTTTATGAGCCACTGGACTAGGGGGTAGATATTGATAAAGTCCAATCCCTGAATTTGATGAGGCTCTATGATGTATGGACATTTCATACTTGGCAGCACTTTCACAATTTTCTCTGTTAGTGCACTGGGGAAAATATAAATAAATAGGATAGGTACTTGTATTTCATGTAATGGAGAAGACATACAGTCACAATCCTCAGGATTAAGGTAATAATTATAAAGATTGTGCCTAAAACTAAAAAGAAAGAAATAAAAACATGATCAAAATACTTAACATACATTTTCTTTCCAATTGTAAGATTTTCCTCGAACAAAAGGCTGACATCTACATCGATATCGCAAAGTTCGATACACCAGGTCAGACCTCCTACGATTTTGTCGAAAGCCGACAACCCCTGAAGCTGGGCTCGGTAGTAACCAGCCGCAACTAGAGCGTCCGATATTTCGTGCCATTTGACCAGCTGCTCCGCGTCTTCACGTACTTCTACCTGCAGATATCACCAGATAATACTTTTAACATCTAAAAGTCCTTTGGAACCTCCCACTTTGATTAATGAAGATGTTTTTATTCACCTCCTTTCCTTCGTGATCTACACTACTGTAGATGTTCATCAAAGGCTTGCTTCGGGTGAAAATATTCTTCTGCTTTGCTGCCATGATTAAAAAACTTATTTTCAAGTGAAAAACAATACATCTATTCACATTTTCCACTGTAAATTTATAAAACATCGGTCGCTAAACGAACCGTATGATTTTGACAATTTGACATTTTCTTTTTTTTATAAACTAGGCTAGGGGTACGTTCACGGGCGCACGGTTAGCGTAAACTTAGGGGAACTTTTCACTTTGACAGTTGATAAAGCCCCGTTTTGAATCGCCTGTCAGGGGAAATTTCATCCTGGAGTGCGTTCACGCATGCACCTAGGGGAAACCGTTAGAGCGACTTTTAATCTGACAGCTCGCGTAAACCCCCGTTCATGCACGCACTTGCACCTGTCAGGATGAAATTTCCCCTGACAGGCGCTCCAAAACGGGGCTTTATCAACTGTCAAAGTGAAAAGTTCCCCTAACCTTGCGCTAACCGTGCGCCCGTGAACGTACCCCTGGTTACTCGTTTAATACAAAAAAGTTAAATATGTCTATGAAGTCATTCACTCATATTTCCGGTAGAAACTAGAAAGAAAAAGAGAGGATGTATGTTTTGTTTCATTCACGCAAAGGTCAATGCCGTCAAACGAACTGTCAAAATTCTCGAAATTACAAAAAAAAACCTATTGTGGAAATTTTCATGAAAATTTTGATTTGTGTGGGAGATTATATGAAATTATCGAAGGACTTTATAATTACGAACTCTGCGACGTACAATACCTTCAGAGAAGCAGCCTTACTTTTAATTTATATACAGCAAGATGAATAAATTGCCGGGAGTAATTCGATGTGAGTATTGAGGGCTTTTGCGATGTTTGCGGAATACTTTGCACTACAAAGCCAAGCTTTCGCGTAGTACGTGTTGTATTACAATCCAGGTACTTAATTTCAGAGTTTATTGGAAAACGAACTATTATTGCACCATCTTTATCATGGATCAGAGTGTTGATGTTGTAGAGCTAGTGTCCGGCCTCTTGGACTCAGGAAAATACAAAGAAGCGCTCAGTGTGCCCAACGAAGAGAAATATACCGCCAGTTTTAAAGATAATTGCTGGGATCTAATATCGATCATAGTAAGCAAGATCCAGGATGACACCATTGTACTAAAACCATCACTGCATGGCGCCTGCGAGGAGCTGCTTTCGATTATCATCCAGAAATCTACACCAGAAGAAGCTCTGCTCGAATTCATAGAACAAATTGAAGTGGCCAAAAATGATGCCCAATTTAGCATTATACTGCCATTTCTGCAGCAACTGTTGAAGAAATTGTCAGTTAAAAGGGGAAGATCTTTGGAATGGTGCCTCAACTCAATTAGTACTTACATTGAAACTATTCCCGTTCCGGAACATCAGTTGGAGGGCAAAGAGCGTTTGCTCATGGACTGTGACCACAATGTTAGAAGAATCACTAAGGTATACTCTTTAGTGCCTCCATTTTATGCTCCATTTATTAAGGAACTGGAAACAGCAGATGCTAGTACTCACACAAAGCAAATTATAACTGCATTTTTAATTAGTCTCCTTGGCAAACCATTGATTCACATTGACCTGGATCCTGAGGCAAATGCAAAGAGCGAAGCAAGGTTATCATGTACCACTATACTTAGCGACATATGCACATTAGAAAAGGATCTGTTAAAATTTCTTATCTACATAGAGATTTGTCACAAAGAAAACCAAAAGATAAAATCCAAAGCTTGTGATGATGATGAAGAAAGAACCCCTTATGAGAACAGAGACAAGGTCAATCTGACCACATTATCTGGGATGTTTTACTGTGTTTTCTCTGGACATTTTCAGTTCCCAGATTCAGCAATTCCTCAAGTATATTCCAATCAATATGTGGTTCAAAATGGACTGCTTTCTGTTATCCATTTACTTAGTTTCACAGAATATGGTCCCCTCATGAAAGCCATCTCGTTGTGTAAAGCACTGCTCACCCGCTTCACTACTGATATTACACATAATTTACCTATTCCTACTGTGCACTATGACCTGTGTAAAAGTTTAGTGAACATAACTATTTATTCTGGCTATGAATCTGTTAGAAAACATGCTTTGAATCTCTTAGGTTCTCATGTAAATAAATTTGATTTCAAAGCTAGATGTATGCTTATCAAGTATATACTTGATATTGCCAATCACTCAGGCATGATTGGATATGCTATCACATTGTATAAAAATTCTATAGATGAGGCATTTAACTTTGATAAGTTGCCAGAATGCTTTACTGGTGCTCAATTACAAAATATGATAAAGAAAATCTGCTATTTGCCTCATGGAGCTGAATCTGACTTGGTAGAACTTGCTGATCAGATAATTACTTCTCTTAATTTCCTGAGGTATTTAGCCATAAAGGACAGTGATAATGAAACAGGAATAGAGATTGTTTCTCCATTATAGAGACAGATTATTTGGAGAAATTGAGGACTGGGCTGAATATGTCTAAAGCACACTATGAAGTAAAATTGCAAGATATTGAACCAGAGAAAAATCAGCCTGAAGGAAACCTCCAAGTATCTATCAATGTTGGAGGAAATATTCTAGATAAATCCCAACAGAAAACAAGAAGGAAATAGTTCACTCTGCTCTGAATGCTTTTCATCTGATTGAAGGCCTGATAGCTCGTCTGTCAGAATGTATTAATATTATTAATTGCAAAGGTCTTAAAATGGATACTGTTTCATGAATATTTTTTAAATAAATCATTTGGTTTTTATGTTTTTTATTTATTTTTCTCCATCTAGTTTTTGTAGCTCATAGTATAATCATACCTGTACCTACCTAAGTTAAGTATATCTTAAAAATGATAAGACAAAACTTAATTTTGTCAACAGCCCTGAGACATGGCCGTAGATATGTATTGCCGCTGACATCTGTTGCTGTTAATAACATGCAAAGGGGGCTTCGAAATTACTGTCAAATGCAAGAACCAGAACTCAGAGTAGTTTCGGTGCCATCGACTGAGCAAGAGGAGCGTCAATATGAAGAAAACGTAAAAGAACGAATTTTGACGGAGGCTTTAGCTTTTGTACCGAAAAGCGGGTGGTCGGTGGAGTCACTCAGCGCGGGCGCCGAGGCTGCTGGCTACCCAAGCATCACACACGGCCTCTTCCCCAATGGAGGAGGTGATCTAGTCCATTTCTTCAATGTTAAGTCTAATGAAAAACTTGTTGCTCTAATGAAGAGTGTAAGTATTTCAACTTATGTAGTGTATTTCTTTTATTTTAATAATTACTAATTTAAAACTTAACTTCTAGTGGCCAAAGGAAGATTTAAAAGACTCCAAAGTACCAGTCAAGTTTATCGAAAATGCAATAACAGAGAGGCTACTAATGATTAATCCCTATAAGTGAGTTTGTTTGAAATTTTACTATATTGATACAATTTTATAATTAATCCACAGATTCATAAAAATAACTCATTATAAAATAATATTTTCAGGAGCACTTGGCCCAGAGCAATGGCTATACAAGCTCTACCCAATAATGTACCAAATTCTTTGGCAACATTGCTTTCTCTTGTGGACGACATTTGCTACCATTCAGGCGACCGGAGCGTGGATGTAAGTATTTAAACTAAATAAAAAAAAGAACTCCAAGTTAACAAAGACTTTTGACTCTGTTGAGTACTAATTGCATGTTTTGTTTGCAGTTCAACTGGTATCTACGTCGCGTGGGTCTAGCGGGTATTTATAAAGCATCGGAGTTGTTCTACTTAACAGACAGTAGTCAGGACAACAAGGCGACTAGGAACTTCGTACAGTCCCGTATTAGAGATGCACAGCTGGTACAAAGCGCCCTCAACCTCAACCCTGCGTCTGCCGCCGCCGCTGCTCCTCAGACGTTAACGGCCGCATTTGTGACGGTAATTACCTTAATCCTTTGCCCCCACTTCTATAGGTTACCATTTCTACCAATCCTCATATATTTTATTTGAAACTAGCGTAGTGCGCGGGCTGATAAAGCAGCCCGCAGTTTTTTTTAAATAAGTATCCTATTACCTATTCTAGGATCTAGTCTAGCCTATATGTGTGCCAAGTTTCATGATGATCGGTTGAGTAGTTTTCCCTACCCTTTAAGAGGCTACCCTGAGCCAAGTGGCGCCCTCATCAGTCAAAAAATCATAATCCACTGAAAACACAATCAATCGAAAATCCGGTACGGCGAATTGAAGTTAAAGCAAAGAAGATAATTTAGAACATCATAAACTTGAAATTCATAGTTCCTGGTAGTAACAGAAAGAAAATTTGCGAAAAACGGCCACTTTTAGCACTTTTGCTATCTGTAACTGCTGTAAACACTGAATCATAAGGTTATGATGTTCTAAATTATCTTCTTTGCTTTAACTTCAATTCGCCGTACCGGATTTTCGATTGATTGTGTTTTCAATGGATTATGATTTTTTGACTGATGAGGGCGCCACTTGGCTCAGGGTAGCCTCTTAAGGTTAGACCGCACTAGCGCGTAAGCTGCAGCGGAGAGGCGCGGCGCGGAGCTGCAATGTCAGTTTATACATTTTGACAGTTTTTGCAGCGCCGTGTCGCGCCGCTGCAGTGCGGTACGTTACGTCTCATACATTTTCATACAAAGTATAGAATCATTTGTCGCGCCACGCCGCTGCAGCTACGCGATTGTGCGGTCTTAACTTAACTTTTATAATAGTAAAGATAGAAGATAGATAGGTTTGCTCCTTACTATTTTAATAATATTGGAATATGTAAAAAAATGTTGTAAAATAATTTCAACCTCCATTTAAATCTGTGATTAGTGTGATTGAGTAGTTGAGTAGTATTTTTTCTTTATTTTATTCTGAGATGATTCATTTGCTTGTATTTTCAGGCTAAAAACATACTGGGGATCAACACTTTGAAGTAATGAACATGCAGCTAATCATGAATCATGATGCAGAGGAGAATATTTTTGTGCAATAGCAGTATTCTATTTTTGTTGTTAAATAAATAGCTTGTCATGTGAATATTCTTTTTTAATTACAAAGACTACAAAACTGAGAGTATGTAACCATTTAATTAAAATATGTTTCTGTATAAAATTTCATGAACACTTGTCCATACACACTTAATTAATACACATAGAATCATGCATGTAATATAAAAATTTGAAGGCACAGTGAACATGATTTTGGACCTATGAGGGAACTATGTAATCACTGCCTTGAGATACATATGCTATTAAATTTGGCGGTAGTGGTAACTTTTCCCACACATGTGCTGAAACTGTTTGTCTTATTACAAACCTGCAGATCATTTGGAGTGAATCCAGTCTTGCAAATCTGAAAAAACAAATAATTGTACATAAAAAATTTCAAATCAAATGTTTAAAATTAATAGTAGAGTAGAAGCACCTTAAAAATGTTTACCTATTCAAGGGCCTGGCTAGCTTGACAGGCATTTCTGCAAAAATGTTTGATTTGACATCCACAGCAGCACAGTGTTCAGATATTCTATTAGCCGGCACAAATGTTTCATTGTTGAGAGAGAATAATCCATTGGCATGTCTCAGTCTTGCATGTAAAGTGCGGCCAACACAGCGAAATGAAACACAGAGGATGTGGCGTGAATCATAGGAGTCTCTGACAAGAAACACATTGTCTTGCTGCCCTGCAAGCAATTCTTCAGCTTCACTCGAAGTTATGCCTCCCCAGTACCAGCCATGTCTGTAAGGATAAAGTAATATATTACTTACTATTTATAACATAACTAGTACTAACTATTGAAGACTTAAGCATCAATAATAATGATGATAATGCAATAAAGGTAGCAGTTGAGAATACTGGTCAATTCATTCAATATAGAATAGAACAAAAATGACCAAATTTAAAATAATAGTAAAATTATGAATTTACCTATGAATATATTTATAATTAAGAATAAACATGATGTAAGAGAAGCTGCTTACTTAGACAGTTGGCAATAAATAGCACAAGTTTCAACAGAAGCATGTTGGTGATGACCGCGCAGCACAGAGTGGCCCTCCGAGTGTTGGCAATGATACTTCAGGGTTTGCTTATTAGAATCAGTCTCTTTTCGGCACTCGTATGCCACAGGAACTCCTATCCTCTTGTCAGACGACGTAGAAGGCTCGTGGCTTTTGTTTAAACTGCAGTAATCATTCTTAGTCCCGAAATATCTCTGTAAAGACCTTACACTGCCAGTGATCAAGAGTTTGTTCTTCCAAAACTTCACGAACATATTAGTGTTAACTGAGGGCTTACGCTCTGGCAAAAATACACAATTAACAATATCTGTATTGTTCAAATCCCTTTTGTTATCAATAGTTCTCTGCAAATGTTTACATTCCATCGGTTTCAACCACTTTCGGAGACAGCTTGTCGTTAGCCATCTACGGCGATTACAATGGGTACACCTTTCGTAGTTTTTGTTCATTATTGAAATTCATTTATTTCTTTGTTGAATTTAAATTTATATCTGCTTTTATTTGTTTTTTCTTGCTTTTTTCGTGGTTATTTCGTAAGAATTTCACAAAATTTTAGGACTTTTGGGATTTTGACGTTTTGGCACAATCAAATCTTTGACGTTTCGTGTGTTCCATTTGAATTTTGCACTGAGGATGGCAAAAATACTAGCAGAACTGCAATGGAACACACACAACTTTTCCGTTGTAAACGAACGAAACCAACGAAACGAACACACCCTTATGACTCAATAAAAAAAAAAAAAAAAAAAATGTCTATGGTGTGTACGTGAGGAAGGAAGAGGTGTGTGTTGTGGTGATTTTTAGGTCAATAATTACAATTATTAAAGAAATGCACTTGTTTCTGTTGAAAAGATGTTTATTTATTAGTTTATTTACTTAGGTTCTATTTTGTATATAATATGGATCTATTGTGTGTGGAAAAATATTATATTTTGTTGGTGTAATGACATTGAAGAAAATCGGGAAAATGTCAACAAAATCCCAAATATCCTCAGAACTCAGTGGTAAGAGATAAAATTGTTGTTTCTTTTTGTATTATTAATATTTTAAGAACCTAATTTACCGAGGAAAAATATCCCAACATCAATTATTCACTTTACATTGGCAACATACAGGTAACAAATTCAAAGTTTATAATAATGTATTATTTATTGTTTACAGACAGTATAGGCAACGTCCTGGGTAAAAATGTTAAAATACTCTTTAAATCCCTTATACGAATGGAGTCAAGAGGAGATAAAGTGGATAACAGGGTCTTGGTAAGTCATAATATTTGTATGTCAATATCCCTGAGATTCCTCTGTTAGGCATAGGCTGATATTAAATTACATGCCTACTTGATATTATAATAAACTTAAATATTCTTCTTCTTCTCGTATCTTAAATATTATCAGGATCTATTATTAATAATAACTATTAAACGTCCATACATGTTGTGATAATCTGTTATTATTTAGTGCAAATGTTAAAGTGAAATAAATGTTATAGTATAAAAAAACAGACAAATCGGTCAGAGAGTCAAGTTCAGGGCGGAGTGTAGGAGTTGAAGTATAGGCTTTGGGGCGCTTTGAAACACATAGAAAAAATAATTTGAAAATCATTGGAAAAAAAGAATTTCACTTTTATGGACTTACAAAATTTGCAGATGAAATTGACCCCCCGTGAAATTTTTCTGTCTTTTTTCCATAGTGCCCCAAAGGCTACACTCCAACCGACAAATCTACTAATAATAATATACCAATGATAAACTAGCCAATATAATAATACTGTAGAAAATTTTGGTACTTAATTATAATATGTCTTCCCCTAAAAAAAATGGTTTAAACTTTTATAATAATAATATTAAATAAAACTATTAACAAACAATGCTGCACCTAGAGATTGAATTATTTGTATAAAAGTTTATAGTGCTCTTCAAACTCCAGAACAATAATATGAATTGGTATGAGTCATTTAGGTGTGTCTGGAAGATTCCTGCATGATTGTGTTTGTGTACTGTATGTACACACACCATACACCAATCTTTTTTATAAAAATATGATTGTATCAATTTAGACCACAATCATGTAATGTAGTTGGGTATATCGCAGATAACATGTTTATCCATTGCAAGATTAAAAACCTGTTTTGTGTGTAAATGAATCAGTTTTATTTACATTAGATAACATTTATAAAAATGCTCAATTTTATAAATAAATCTCTCTCTTAGAGTGTTACTTATATTATTGAGATAATAAAAAAATAGACAATATTTACATTGTTCTTTGTCTTGATTATTAATATTTTTTCAGGTTGTGACATCATACCGAATATTTATCACTACAACAAAGGTACCAACTAGAGTGAGTATTGAAATAAATTAAAAACATGATAATAATTCTACCTTAAACTTTTGCACTACCTAGTAAATGTAAATAAGTATAGTAAATGAAAAATGTAAACTACAGGGGTGAAAAGAGCTGCGACGGTGGCGCCATCAGTTTTAAATTAATTGTGCCTGAAATACAAACATTTTCATGAATATATTACGTCTCGCCAAACTTTTTGGGTTATAAAATGGAGAATTAGTTGCAATTCTCGCCAAACGTAAAATATTCTTGAAAATGTTTGTATTTCAGGCACAATTAATTTAAAACTGATGGCGTCACATACGCAGCTCTGTTCGCCCCTTAAAAATATTGTATCATATCACAACAACACAGACTTAAAAAATATTTAGACAACATTTAGCAAACATAATTGTTATTCAGTCAACAATTTGTTACCCAACCAGGTTGACAATGGATTTCACTTGATGGAAATTGAAGCATTGGAAAGCAAGAAGGCTAATCATCTGTCAATAACCCTCATTCATGAGCACAAGCCGGTCTCTATTCTTATTGGTGAGTGTCTAATTACACCTATTGTTTGTTAATAGGCGGTCGACGGCGACACTGACACCAAAACAAGTAATAAGTCTAGGATTTCCTTTTGAGTTTTCTTTTTCCATTTTCCTTGACTTATTCAACTTTTTTGTCTTTTATACACAAGAGGAATTTTAATGTTGTGTTCGTAAGTGACGAAACTACGAATAAACTATGAATTTTTATTTGTAAATGCAAAACAATTTGTTTGCCACAATAAAATAATAATTGTTTAACTTTACATTTTTGTCTGCATTTAGTTTCCTCTCACCAAGGGTTGCCTGCTAGAAATTGCTACCGTAGCAATAAGGCCGCCTTCATTGTACTCTTGTCTTCATTTGTTCACATTTCCTGATGTTTGTTTTTCTGTGCAATAAAGAATATATCTATCTATCTACATTTACTCTAGCAATAGTTCTGCAGTCTCTAAAATAAATATCTGCAAAAAAAGCATCTATTTTATTATCTGCCGAAAGAAGTTTTAATTAACTAATTCATACACCTTTGACTCTCTGCCTACCCCATAAGGAAATAACTGTGACATAGCTCTTTAGTAAAACTACTCTTATCTATCACAATATTCGAGATTTTTAAAGGAAATAAAGGAAAGGAAAATTAACAATTTAAAAATAATAATAGTTTATTACTCCCGGTAACATAATGTTACGTTACACAGTTAAAAGCGTAGTCGCATTATCATAATTACAAATGCAATTAAAACTGATTCGTAATAGTTAGCAGCAGAGACTAAAGTTATCCGTTGTGCCGCATTCCAAAGAAGATTAGGTAATTTTTTGCTGGCACACTTTAGTTTATCTGGTTGGAGTTGGTCGAATGGTTTTTTGGGGCATATTTTGTTACGGTGTTAGAAAAAGAGGATTACACTGCGCACAATTAATTTTCCTCTTTTTATGAGTCATGTTTGGCGATATCCTCGAGTAATTACTGACTAGAACCTAACTATTTCCGACTAGGAGCGAATATTTCATTTATGATTATTCAGGTATTCAAAAATAAAGCTTAGAGCTTAATAACAACAGTTATTTTTGGGAATGCAAACCCTAGCCTTGGGCTCTAGCACATAATAAGTATAATCATATCATAACTACATTTATCGGAATTATTTATATTCTCTGCATACTACCCAAAGTGGTCAACAAATTAGGCCCTTTCACGAATCCGACCGTGGATAAAAACTAGGTCGTGTTCTGTCAGTTATACTATTTTCTGATGCCATATGCCACTTCATCTCTATTGCCATGTCATGGAAATCGTTAGAATTTGGTATTTGCGCTACTATAGTCCAGTCCACAAGTTTTTGTCCACTCGTTACTATTCGGTATTTTCGTAATCAGTGGTTGTACAGTAAAATTATCTCTATACTGCTATGATGCGCCTGTCGTCATCTCATTGACTTCGCTGACCACAAACAATGAGTAACGCAGCCATTATCGCGCCGCCGTTCACACAACCTGAAGAAAAACTTCTATTGTTATGCTAATAATACTTGTTGCAACCATGCTCTTTTTGCGTTGTGTGTAAATATAGGAGTTAGTCATTGTGGTCTAAATGTTGATAAACGGCATAATATATTCTAGACAAGTGCTATCCTATTAGTAATTACATAGGTATAACAATATCTTGGTCATGAGCCATAAAGCTTGTACGTAGGCCGTCAATATGCTAACAACTTTACCTATTTGGTTATGCGCTG
>JARACY010004859.1:0-24657 GCA_029255725.1 Scrobipalpa atriplicella | reverse complement strand
AATCAAACATTTGCTTGCATCATTCGTAGATGTATGTTTAATTTTAATGAAATATGCAAATCGATACCAACGTGTTTTGCGGCCCATAAATTGCTTTTTCTTTACAGCTCAAAGGAAATTCAATTTTGGCATCAGCAAACACATTTTTTGTGACAAAATTAAAATCTGCTGTTACTAAAATATAACGTGTTCCAAATTACAAAGAAAAATCAATATAGGTACTATTCGCAAATCACGTTAGTTTTGATTGTGCAATTAAATTGAAATAACCTATATGTTGCGCTCTGGTGCAAAATGGCGTCCTGATCCTGATTGTAGTATACAGACGTGTGCGAATAAAAGACTTTAGTTTATTGCTAAAGAAATACAGGTAGTAAAAAAAATTTGCTGACATATCTTTAGGATGTGAATCTTCCCATGAAACTGAACAACTTTCCCTAAAGAATATAGGCCGAAATATAAAAAAAAAATTGGCCCTTCCATACAACCGGTATCAGCGGCTCGAGGCATTCTGTATGTTCCTTAAGGAAAGTTCAGTTTCATAGCTAAAGTTTGGTAAGCAATTTTTTTTTTACTTCCGTATATCCCACTTCAGGAACTAAGACTTGGTCTAATATTTATAGGTTCAGCAAAACAAGCAGCAGCTAAGCGCGATGAAGCGGAAGGTGGGTGAGGCGGGCGTGGAAGAGCTGCGTCCAGGCGAGCCCCCCGCTAAGATCAACTCGCGGTGGACCAACGACGAGCTACTTATGGCCGTCACTGCTGTACGAAAGTACGGTAAGTATCGTATGGCAGGAATAAGCAATGGAAGTTCTTCTTCATCAAAAACCCAGTCAACGAAAATGAACAACTTTCGCCAGGCAATTCTTACAGGAAATTAATAAATTTGTTGACTTCCCCATGCAAAATGATCACCTCAATCAGACTATTAGTATGGGAAACCATTTTTTTTTTGCATTTCGTGAAACATGTTAATTTTTGTGAACTGAGAAGCTCTTATCAGCCAGCGAAAAGTTGTCCCTAAATCCCATATGATTTAAAATATGAGAAAACCATAATTTACAAATTTACGATACATGTATATACCTCGCATTTTTATTCTAAAACACATCTTAATTCAATTTTACAGGCAAAGACTTCCAAGCAATCGCAGAAACGCTAGGCACGAAGACGGAAGCGCACGTCCGCACGTTCTTCATCTCGTACCGGCGCCGATACAACCTCGACGCCGTGCTGCGCGAACACGAGGCCGATAGAGACCACCACATACTAGCCACAGGTGAGGGGATCGCAGACAATCACATTAATAATAATAAAAAAACAATAAACAAATCAATCCAACCAACCAAACAACCCAACTAACTAAACAACACAACCAACTAATCCAACAACCAACCTACCAATCAAACAATCAACCTGCCAATCATACAATACAACCAACCCAGCAAACAAACAATCAACCTCAATCATACAATCAACCAATCACACAACCATCCAATCAAACAACCAACTTACCAATCAAAAAATCAACCTACCAATCATACAACCAAACAATCAAACAACCAGCCAATCAATCAACCAACCAATCAATCAACCAACCAATTAATCAAACAACCAGCCAATCAATCAAACAAACAACCAGCCAATCAAACAAACAACCAGCCAATCAAACAACAAACAAGTCAACCAGCTAAACAAACTACAAACCAACCTACAAACAAACAACCAACCAATCGTACAACCTATTAAACAACCAATCAATTAGTCAAACAACCAACCAATCAAACTATCAACCAACCAATAAACCAACAACCTAATAAAAAAACAAAGTAACAAAACAACCTACCAATCAAATAATCAATCAAACAACCTATCAAATTAAAGAACCAATCAAACAGTAATAAAACAAAACAATCACCTGTATTTGATTTGACGTTTAATTTTCATACGAAATATTTTCTTCTTTTCTAGGAGCAACAAGCACAGAAAATGAAAACACGACTGAAAACTCGAATAGCAATAATGGTACCGGTTCACCCACGAACAGCGGTAAAGAAGAAAAGGTAAGTTTTCAATAATTGTTTTCTAGAGTCAAGTCAAAGATAAGCAATAAGGTTTATTTTTACTTTACACCTTTTGAATATGTGGTCTTGTAGGAGTCAGAATAGTTAGTCGCACAAGGCGTTGCCCATTGCCCGGGGTGGACCGCGAGAAAGAGAATTCTGATCAGTTTCCGTTGAGAAAGTGACAGCGCTATCTTAGCAGGGTGTCTTTGTATTACATACATAACTTTGTATTCTACATTGATATATGCAATAAAGAACTTGAACTTGAACTTGAAAATTAAGTACAAATGGTGCCGGCAGAATCGACAGTAATGTCTGTAAACTTTGGTCTGTAAGAAGATATTCTCCCCTTAGACGGAGGTGGACAGCGAGGGCGTGGCTCTAGGCGCGCCGGCCGAGCAGGGCGGGCCGCCCACAACCCCGCCCAAACACAAGCCCGGCAAGTGATGCACCAACATCGACAGGGAACAGGTGCACACACCGCATGTAATGAAATAGTGATATAATGTACGCGCACCGTGCTCTGCTCACCGAATCTGACTAATAGGTTACTGTGGAGTTCAAGCATTGAGGTATTATGTACTACCATGGACGAATAAAACAAAGAGGACTTATAACCTCCCTTATAAACTGCGTACACCGCTACTTAGCAGTGCCATCTATTGACATTAGCGAAATAGTGTGTAAACTGAATATGTATTTTAATTCAGATGTTTTAAACAGCATTTCTCATTGTGTATTTCTACTTCAAAAATCTTAAAAGATAATTTGGTTCAAGTTGTTATTGATTTTTTTCAATTTTATGACCTAACAACGGACTCTTTGAGCAATATGCCAGCGCCATCTAGGTTTGCTCGCATTTTGACATTTTTATCGAGTATCGAGGTACGCTCTCTAGTATGGCGGTTAGCAGTCTTCTAGAGTAGTTAGTCTATGGTACTACGTACAGGGGATGTTACCGCCATGGAGTTTTTTGGGCCGCGGACGACTGTAGCCCTTGTATTCTCTAACGCAGGCCTCCTCCCGCACCCGCCGCCTGTATTTACATACGGGGCGCACATATTTTTGGTCTCTTTGTCAATTCCGGTACCTAATACGTTATACTTCAATGAGTTCAAGTGCTATTTTTTAATGTTTTGAACCTGATAAAACCAAAAATTTCACATGAAAATGTGTCTAATGTCATGCAGATGTTGGGTAAGACAAAATGATGGAAACCACATTAGCCCGTGTAGCATGCCACTGCGCGATAACGAAGATATGGAAAATATTAAACTCCCATACAATTTGACAGATACATGTGATAAAATGTGTTACGGGGGCAGAAAGAGAGATACCGCCGCGTGCACTCGCACTTTCTCGCTCTAGTGAATGACGGTTCTGAGTGACAGAAAAGAATAGAAGCATAAAAATGAGCGATTCCGTTTGGTCAGATGTGGTTCAGTCCTTTAAACTTATCTCATGCGAAATTTTTGGTTTTCTATAATTCTATATTTTTTCAACTATTTATCATGAAAAATGGTATGACGCAAATAAGTTAGTTAGTTTACAATACAAGTCACACTTTCACAATATAATAGTAGATCTCTTATCAAATAATTGAAATTATTTAGTATTAAGTATTTAAGAAACTGATTTCTGCTGGTTGGCTTACAAATAATAGGCAATCTAAACCTATAACTAGTTAATACTTTTTTATGGTCAAGTATTTAATATATTGGATTGATTCGTTGTTTCGGTGAGCAGAGATCAGCTTTGGGGAGGTATATGCTAGCTGTTTGGTGTTTCATACAGAGCACTATTGTGAAACGTGATAAAACTAAACAGGGACAGCCTATACGACTTCCTGCCCCCGTACCATGCTGCCGCGCGATAACGAATATATCGCATATTTGTATCAAACTTCCATAAAATTTGACGATAAATGCCTGGCACGAATATACAGGTAGGCCTGTGTACAGTAAACATACACATAATACTGCGAAACAAAACTTTTGACTAAAATGGGGGCGCCACTTTATTTACCCGGGAAGCTTTAATATGGCAACACATTGATTTATTTTGTATGAAAAATTAGGTGATGCCAGTTGCAATAATTATAGTTCCGTTTCAAAAGTTTTGTGTCGCAGTATGTACACGCCTGCCTTACATCACAAATACGCGGTATTATTAGTTCGGCGGTCGCATATTGTCACTAAACATTATTGACACCATATTAACACTTATGCGCTTAAAATGCCAACTTTTGGCCCTTACAGCCATTATAATAGTGGTATGCTTTGTCTTATTTCTTACATGCGTCAGCCCCCGTACCACACAGCCGCGATAGCCATTTTATCACATCTATCTGTCAAATTTTATGGAAGTTTGATACAAATATGCGATATATTCGTTATCGCGCGGCAGCATGGTACGGGGGCAGGAAGTCGTATAGGCTGTCCCTGTTTAGTTTTATCACGTTTCACAATAGTGCTCTGTATGAAACACCAAACAGCTAGCATATACCTCCCCAAAGCTGATCTCTGCTCACCGAAACAACGAATCAATCCAATATATTAAATACTTGACCATAAAAAAGTATTAACTAGTTATAGGTTTAGATTGCCTATTATTTGTAAGCCAACCAGCAGAAATCAGTTTCTTAAATACTTAATACTAAATAATTTCAATTATTTGATAAGAGATCTACTATTATATTGTGAAAGTGTGACTTGTATTGTAAACTAACTAACTTATTTGCGTCATACCATTTTTCATGATAAATAGTTGAAAAAATATAGAATTATAGAAAACCAAAAATTTCGCATGAGATAAGTTTAAAGGACTGAACCACATCTGACCAAACGGAATCGCTCATTTTTATGCTTCTATTCTTTTCTGTCACTCAGAACCGTCATTCACTAGAGCGAGAAAGTGCGAGTGCACGCGGCGGTATCTCTCTTTCTGCCCCCGTAACACATTTTATCACATGTATCTGTCAAATTGTATGGGAGTTTAATATTTTCCATATCTTCGTTATCGCGCAGTGGCATGCTACACGGGCTAATGTGGTTTCCATCATTTTGTCTTACCCAACATCTGCATGACATTAGACACATTTTCATGTGAAA
Source organism: Scrobipalpa atriplicella (assembly GCA_029255725.1). Lineage (NCBI taxonomy): Eukaryota > Metazoa > Arthropoda > Insecta > Lepidoptera > Gelechiidae > Scrobipalpa > Scrobipalpa atriplicella. The sequence goes on along the minus strand of JARACY010004859.1, from coordinate 19,481 downwards.
TTTTTGGTTTTATCAGGTTCAAAACATTAAAAAATAGCACTTGAACTCATTGAAGTATAACGTATTAGGTACCGGAATTGACAAAGAGACCAAAAATATGTGCGCCCCGTATGTAAATACAGGCGGCGGGTGCGGGAGGAGGCCTGCGTTAGAGAATACAAGGGCTACAGTCGTCCGCGGCCCAAAAAACTCCATGGCGGTAACATCCCCTGTACGTAGTACCATAGACTAACTACTCTAGAAGACTGCTAACCGCCATACTAGAGAGCGTACCTCGATACTCGATAAAAATGTCAAAATGCGAGCAAACCTAGATGGCGCTGGCATATTGCTCAAAGAGTCCGTTGTTAGGTCATAAAATTGAAAAAAATCAATAACAACTTGAACCAAATTATCTTTTAAGATTTTTGAAGTAGAAATACACAATGAGAAATGCTGTTTAAAACATCTGAATTAAAATACATATTCAGTTTACACACTATTTCGCTAATGTCAATAGATGGCACTGCTAAGTAGCGGTGTACGCAGTTTATAAGGGAGGTTATAAGTCCTCTTTGTTTTATTCGTCCATGGTAGTACATAATACCTCAATGCTTGAACTCCACAGTAACCTATTAGTCAGATTCGGTGAGCAGAGCACGGTGCGCGTACATTATATCACTATTTCATTACATGCGGTGTGTGCACCTGTTCCCTGTCGATGTTGGTGCATCACTTGCCGGGCTTGTGTTTGGGCGGGGTTGTGGGCGGCCCGCCCTGCTCGGCCGGCGCGCCTAGAGCCACGCCCTCGCTGTCCACCTCCGTCTAAGGGGAGAATATCTTCTTACAGACCAAAGTTTACAGACATTACTGTCGATTCTGCCGGCACCATTTGTACTTAATTTTCAAGTTCAAGTTCAAGTTCTTTATTGCATATATCAATGTAGAATACAAAGTTATGTATGTAATACAAAGACACCCTGCTAAGATAGCGCTGTCACTTTCTCAACGGAAACTGATCAGAATTCTCTTTCTCGCGGTCCACCCCGGGCAATGGGCAACGCCTTGTGCGACTAACTATTCTGACTCCTACAAGACCACATATTCAAAAGGTGTAAAGTAAAAATAAACCTTATTGCTTATCTTTGACTTGACTCTAGAAAACAATTATTGAAAACTTACCTTTTCTTCTTTACCGCTGTTCGTGGGTGAACCGGTACCATTATTGCTATTCGAGTTTTCAGTCGTGTTTTCATTTTCTGTGCTTGTTGCTCCTAGAAAAGAAGAAAATATTTCGTATGAAAATTAAACGTCAAATCAAATACAGGTGATTGTTTTGTTTTATTACTGTTTGATTGGTTCTTTAATTTGATAGGTTGTTTGATTGATTATTTGATTGGTAGGTTGTTTTGTTACTTTGTTTTTTTATTAGGTTGTTGGTTTATTGGTTGGTTGATAGTTTGATTGGTTGGTTGTTTGACTAATTGATTGGTTGTTTAATAGGTTGTACGATTGGTTGGTTGTTTGTTTGTAGGTTGGTTTGTAGTTTGTTTAGCTGGTTGACTTGTTTGTTGTTTGATTGGCTGGTTGTTTGTTTGATTGGCTGGTTGTTTGTTTGATTGATTGGCTGGTTGTTTGATTAATTGGTTGGTTGATTGATTGGTTGGTTGATTGATTGGCTGGTTGTTTGATTGTTTGGTTGTATGATTGGTAGGTTGATTTTTTGATTGGTAAGTTGGTTGTTTGATTGGATGGTTGTGTGATTGGTTGATTGTATGATTGAGGTTGATTGTTTGTTTGCTGGGTTGGTTGTATTGTATGATTGGCAGGTTGATTGTTTGATTGGTAGGTTGGTTGTTGGATTAGTTGGTTGTGTTGTTTAGTTAGTTGGGTTGTTTGGTTGGTTGGATTGATTTGTTTATTGTTTTTTTATTATTATTAATGTGATTGTCTGCGATCCCCTCACCTGTGGCTAGTATGTGGTGGTCTCTATCGGCCTCGTGTTCGCGCAGCACGGCGTCGAGGTTGTATCGGCGCCGGTACGAGATGAAGAACGTGCGGACGTGCGCTTCCGTCTTCGTGCCTAGCGTTTCTGCGATTGCTTGGAAGTCTTTGCCTGTAAAATTGAATTAAGATGTGTTTTAGAATAAAAATGCGAGGTATATACATGTATCGTAAATTTGTAAATTATGGTTTTCTCATATTTTAAATCATATGGGATTTAGGGACAACTTTTCGCTGGCTGATAAGAGCTTCTCAGTTCACAAAAATTAACATGTTTCACGAAATGCAAAAAAAAAATGGTTTCCCATACTAATAGTCTGATTGAGGTGATCATTTTGCATGGGGAAGTCAACAAATTTATTAATTTCCTGTAAGAATTGCCTGGCGAAAGTTGTTCATTTTCGTTGACTGGGTTTTTGATGAAGAAGAACTTCCATTGCTTATTCCTGCCATACGATACTTACCGTACTTTCGTACAGCAGTGACGGCCATAAGTAGCTCGTCGTTGGTCCACCGCGAGTTGATCTTAGCGGGGGGCTCGCCTGGACGCAGCTCTTCCACGCCCGCCTCACCCACCTTCCGCTTCATCGCGCTTAGCTGCTGCTTGTTTTGCTGAACCTATAAATATTAGACCAAGTCTTAGTTCCTGAAGTGGGATATACGGAAGTAAAAAAAAAATTGCTTACCAAACTTTAGCTATGAAACTGAACTTTCCTTAAGGAACATACAGAATGCCTCGAGCCGCTGATACCGGTTGTATGGAAGGGCCAATTTTTTTTTTATATTTCGGCCTATATTCTTTAGGGAAAGTTGTTCAGTTTCATGGGAAGATTCACATCCTAAAGATATGTCAGCAAATTTTTTTTACTACCTGTATTTCTTTAGCAATAAACTAAAGTCTTTTATTCGCACACGTCTGTATACTACAATCAGGATCAGGACGCCATTTTGCACCAGAGCGCAACATATAGGTTATTTCAATTTAATTGCACAATCAAAACTAACGTGATTTGCGAATAGTACCTATATTGATTTTTCTTTGTAATTTGGAACACGTTATATTTTAGTAACAGCAGATTTTAATTTTGTCACAAAAAATGTGTTTGCTGATGCCAAAATTGAATTTCCTTTGAGCTGTAAAGAAAAAGCAATTTATGGGCCGCAAAACACGTTGGTATCGATTTGCATATTTCATTAAAATTAAACATACATCTACGAATGATGCAAGCAAATGTTTGATTCAAATAAACGAACCGCAGACGCAAAATCGCATCCTAAATGTAGACATATTATAAACAGCTCAAACATAACCCCATTTCATATCTAATGGTATATTATGGAATGGCGTCACGTTTTCAAAGCACAACTCTAGCTTAACTAGGGTTTACAAATGACCGAAAGTGCATATCTGGATTATCCAAAAAACTAAGGTACAATAACTACAAGCGATACAATTTTGAAGTAGGATAAAGCAGGGATTTAAAAAAGTAAAACTTAAAACTATTAGCTATTATGTGTGCAGAATACATTTCCATTACAATACCGCCTAAAACAGTATTGTAGAATAACACTACTGAACTTGAACTTACTAGTAATTAGTTTATTCACATTCTCACGTTTACATCACACGGACATATTGGTCACAATCACGGCAGTGCTTACTATAAGGAAGATCGTTGTAATTTTGGTGCTCAATGTAAACATAAGCGTGAGAATGCGAATCAAAACGAGGCTACTAGCGTTCTGTGACGGGGAGCGTCTTACTTGTCTCTTGAGAGATATAATTTCTCTGTCCATGGCTTTGAGCATCGCTTCACCCTGATTGACAAGCCCGGGCTGCGGTTGTTCGCCGGGCTGCGGGCCGGTTGCCATGGCGACCAGATCGTCGTGATTGATGTAAATGCCCCGAGGCAACCGGTGCTTGTAACGCTGCTGTTTGGAGCCGGGCCCGCGCCGCCCCGACGGCCCGCACAGCGGTCGCATCGTGCCCGTCCGTCTGTCACATTACCGCCAATGTTCAAACAATGCTTATCTCCTAAGTTATCACATCACACTCCAGACGGGATTGTACTCAGACATGCAAATTATCGAACGAATATAATAATGATGGAGTGTTACCGACCTGGCGTGCACGAGGCATGCCTGGCACAACTTCTGCGAGTTATGCTGCGTGATCTGAGAGCACATTATGCCGCAGACGGAGCACCACTTCCCCGCCTCGCCGCCGCCCTCGCCCTAAACCCCAATCAACATTTTACTTGCTGCCTTACAATGCCTATATACTAAAACTTTACTCCCCACACACTTCTTTTAAAAACCCAATTTGAATATTAAATGTTATTCTGCACACATTGAAAAACTTTTCAATTTTAAGTGTTTGGGGCTATTTAAAGGAAGCATGCGGGAACATGGAATGCCAGCAGGAAAGGAAAGGTTTATAGTTACAGAAGGAATACCATTGACATAAGAATATAAGTAGATAATTTTAAAAATAGATATTAGTAGAAAATATTCTGAACAGATTGTGTAAGTATCAATGTAAGTTAAACACTATTGCAATACCTAAAATATACTTTTCTCTTAAATTTTAATAATGTCGACATGCGAATGGATCATAAATTTGATTGAGCTAAAAACCTAATGAAGCAGAAAAGTACATTTTTAGTGGTGAGGTGAATCATTTGAAAAGTGGATAGATTAACGTAAATGAATATTACTTCGTTTGTGTCATGTCATGAGTGTGGTAGCAATCAGTCGGTAGATACAAATGCAGAGCAGTCAAACAAAATAATGTAAAGCAAATGATGAAACTTAGCTGCAAATTAAATGGCATATAAAATTGGTTCATAAAAATAACTGCTAAAATATAACAACAAAGGCAGTAGGTGCGTTTCATAAACAAAATGATTCAAGCAATCAAACTTGCAAGATGAAACAATAATGAAAGTGCAACACTGAATGAATGAGATATAAATAGCCACCAAATTAGGAAAGGGTAATGATCTCAATTTAAACAACAGATCAGACTTGGGAATGTGATAGACATCAATCTGGATGACAACACACCGAGAGAGTAGACAGACGCAATCGTGAAGGAAATTGAGAAGACATTGAACATCGAGTTTGGAGGGTAACATCAAGTGGGTGAGGAGCGGAGCACCCACCTGTGCGGGGCGCGCTGCACCGGCGCGGTGCGCAGTCTCCATGGAGGCCCGCCCGGCGCGGGGGATACCGCGGTGGATTATCCACTTCTGTCATATTCAACACACCCTCCATTCAACATCCCATATTACTCCACCCTACAACTATATTTCTATCTTTTTGAGACCAAAGTGGAAATTATTCAAGACAATGATACATGTCAAACAATCGTGGCAAAGAAAATATAATATTAGCCAACGTTATCTTGGAAAATCTCCACTGACAAGGCATGTCCAAATTTTTACCCATTTCAAATCAAATCAGGTAAACAAATCTCTACATGCAGAGCAAAAAAGAAAATGCTGACTAAAAAATTCTATCAGCATGTATGCACCTTAATGATGGAATTAAAAAGTAAAAGGGCCAAATAATTATGTCTCATTAAAAATCAATATGATTTACTACTCTGCATTTCTATTTACTTACTAATGTGCTACATAATAAATTATATTAGAGACAGTTGTTGGACAATCCAGATACACTGTATGTAATCCTAGAACATGTAAAAGATGAGTCAAATATCGTTCAACATAAATGAAGACTGCACACAATAAAGCAAAATGTGACAAATAAAACTGGCGACGTACCTTTTCATCATTATCAGACTCCTTGTCAGAGCCTCCTGGCTCGGAGCCTCCACCGGATTCCCTCTTGTTGGTACCAGAACCAGTGGGATTACGGCCTTCACCAACTACATCCATCAAGGAAGTACGAGCTCGGGTTTTCTTCCATGAGTAGTAATATTTGACTAGAGATGCTATAGATTTGTCTGGCAACTGTAGAAAAATCATAAATAAAAATTTGATTTATTCAAAAACTATTTTTTTGAATTTATTAGCAACCTCTCAATAGACTGGTGTAAGAATTAAGGTACTATTCTAAGGTGAACTGCAGCAACTGCAGCCTGCAGCAGCGGGTATACAAAATAACTGTAAGATGATTGCTGTGAATGATGCTCTTCCTAAGGAAAACAAAAGAAAATTGAATCTGTCACTTAGTTTTTCACATAGTATAACTGCAGTTGCAGTCTACTGCTGCGCGCAGTCCAACTTGGAATAGCACTTTCAATCTTGTAACTTTAGACTATGGTATGGAATGGAGGTAGCAAAGTACGTATGTATAGTCACCATTTGTCGTATCCTATGAAAGCTCTTTCCATGAAACTGGAAAGCTTGTTCAAATAACACTTTATCCTCCACAGTCCACTCGTCAGGGAAGGGTGTGAAGTTGGCCAGGTCCATTGAAGCTCTGTTCAGATCATGTTTATGCCAGAACAACATTCCAAGGGCTTGCTCACCATTGTAACCATATTTCTCTTTCGCTGTTGTGATGTATTCATCCACTAAAATGTAATGGGCTATTTTTAGATTAATACAGATTAAAAATAGTAAGTTGTTTGTCCAAAATTTATAAAAATCAAACTGTATATTGGGAGTAAGGGACAGCTGCTCACAGACTGATGGAGTTGCCGAGTTAAGGAAACAAATATTTTCATGGAGAATTCTTTCGGAAAATACAAAAAAAAATTACTTATCCACATAATTTGCCTGATCCAAGTGGTCTTTTGAACGAAGAAGTAAAAAAATCCTTGTAAACAACATTGTTCAGTTTCATTGACTGTTTGGCCTATCAGTTTGTGGGATGATGTCCCTTACACCCTATATCTGACAGTATGGAAACATACTTACATTTAGAATCTGATATGTCAGCAGTGGGTGACCACACAAGCAGAGCCCTGTCAGATATCAGTTCTGGTTTCCGCTGGTCAATCGGCTCGAGCTCCGGGCAGACTGCCTGGTAATCCCGGCCCACTCTGATTTTCTCAGCTGCAAATGGCACTACTGCTTGGTTTCATGTTATATGGTGATGATGATGAGATGAACGCAGCATGATGATGATGATGATGGATGATGAAAAGCGTAAAAAATAATGCATGTTATGAGATGACACACATTAACAAGTTTGAATGAAGGAACACAAGCAAGTTACGAATTATAAGCACCACATGAACAATGTTTGAAAAGGATAGGCGCAGAATCGTGTGACAACGAAAATACGTAGACGCCCCTTACATGTGAAAGGTCATGTGAGGCTTTCGAATTTGAGAAGCTTGTAGTGTAACATACCGTTTTCATCTTCTGAACTCGAATCTGGGCTTCCATGGCCATTCGGGCTTGGCCCCCTTGACCGTTTCCCGTTCCGAATTTCAGTACTCCTCTCGGCCAGAACCATGATTAATTGCACTATTCACTTAACGAATCCTTAAACACTAATATATACACTATTCTGAAGTTCATGAACTAATAATAAGATATAAAAAGAAATGCGAAGCTTCGCACTTCGATTCAAACGTGATTCAAACCACCGCATCAATAATTTGACAAACCAGTCAAAGCGGTAATGGTTCTTTCAATGGCGTCTGTAGCCCAAGCATTCACTTTTTTGAATAATGCAAAATAGCTCGTACGTGCACTTTAATGGCAAAATAAAATAAATTTATTGATTTTAAATGAATAATTGTGTTTCTTAAATCAAAATAATCGCTAAACGGCATGGAAATTAATATCAAACAATTTTGTAATGTGACAACACCAAAGTACAGACTTTGTGAAATGAATCAATTTACAATGCTTTAAAATAAATTGCAATTAAATACATTAAAACTGTATTATAAAATTCTACGAGCTTATATTTACTCTAAAAACATTAAATAAATCATAAATTGCGCCGCTTATTACGTAAATACGTACAATTTATTTTAAATGTAGGACTCGAGATAGAGGTTATAATTTTAATCAATAGATGGCGCTGACAACACTTATATTTGGGATTTGGGGTTCCGTAGTCAATCAAGGAAGCTCGATTCAACGAACCCTGACATGAGATGGTTTTTGTAACATCTTTGTTTCACGTATAAATCAAACAAAAACACGATCTCAGCATGGCGAGGGCACTAAAAAGGCTAGAATGCAAAGATACACAGAGGAACCGAAGTAGCTTCGGATCGGATCGCGCTGTCGTCTTGACTAGGTAACGTAGCAAAGACAAGGCGACCTGCCGGCCCTACCGCATTTGCCTCAGGCGCAGCATCACACACACAATGCAACGCAACACAGAGAACGACTTGAGGTGATCCCGAACCGAACCTTGAAACATCGGAATTTTAAATACAAAGACAGAGATGATGGCACCTTTTTGGGGATCCCATCTCATCCTGCTCCGAGGAGGATAGCACATAGATGTAAAAGTGCGTAGAGCGAAAACGTAGGTATCTAAACCTGATGAATGAGCTAATTCCAAGTCGTATGACTTGGAAGCGCTCGTAGTGCTTGCTTATTCATTCCGGTAACGAATGTTAAGCAACCACCGCCGTGGCCAGCCAGGATGGGTGACCGTTAGTGGTATAACATCTCGCGCGTTTCCGTGTTTCGGAAGGCACGTTAAGCTGTCGGTCCCGTTTAATGGGCCCGATTCGTAACCATCCCGACTTAACTAAATCTCAACTAAAATGATTGCCATCCCGTTCTGTTCTCTCATGATAGAAAGTGACAGGTACGGACTTAGGGTAAATATGCCTAACGTCGGCCCCCCCCCCCAAACGTCGGCCATCTACACATATTCAGCTTGCTTTAAGTTCATAAAGTAATAAATGGGGATTGTGCCACACGTATTGCAACCTTAATTTATACTTAATACGTACAAACCGTTACCATCCAATTACGTCACTCGCTCATCGCACACTGAGCGTTAGTAGAGATCGCGCCGTTGAAGCGTCAAATTCTTCGCTAAAGTAGCTTACTTGCTGTGAGTACCCACACTTCGGGGATTTATGTTAAAAACGTTTTACGTTTATTTTATTTTATATTAAGCTGTTTTATCACTAAATAGTTATTTTCACTACATTTTGACATAGTTTTTGCAACATTTTACGTATTGGTTTAAGGGGAAAATAGGAGGCCGCCATTAGGACACGAGTTTTGGCTTAAAAGTGCAATCTCGGCCGGGGCCGACTTAAAGCAAATGCAGTCTGTTTTATAAATTCAACGATTTAACGAATTTTATTGGCTAATTATGAAAATTTGTAAGGGTTATAGGTACATAAATCTATTTCACGTTTAATCACCAAATTACGGCCGGGGGGATATTAGTTGAATCTCGATAAATAAGGTACACAAAACAGGGGCCGACTTTAGAAGTATTATAGATCGTAATGTCGGCCAGCCTCGAATTCTAGCGCCACTATACATGCTGAATGTTTTTTAATTTATTTTTTCTTTTAATTTATTCTTTTAACTTATATCCTCAAAACTTCATATTTATTAATATGATGATTTTATTTTATTATTTATAAATAAATATTATAAAGAAGTGAGGTTTGGATATAGGTGTCACCGTAATATTGCATAAACCGTTAGATATAATCTATCCTAGGAAATTTATAATCTAACCTAACCTAACCTACCGATAGTATATAAACTGACGAGTAAGTTTGTAAACTAACAGTTGTTACAATTTAACGCTGACTACGACGCTACTAGGATTTCTAAAAGTGTTCGTAAGAATCTATTTGGAAATAAATGATTTTACTTTGAGGAGTTGACATTATTGAAAACATTTTTATGACAAAATATGGTTTAGGATAGGACAAATATCCTTTGGAACTTGTTGCTATCTATTAAATTTATGCTTATATTATATAAATCATATTAATAATATTTTTCATTGTCTTAATTTTAAACATCCTATACGCGGCCGACATTTGGGAAAAGTGGGACCGACCATTGGGCTGAAAACGGCCGACTTTTGGGTTTTTTGGACCTCACCGCATTTAAGCCTTACTACTTTTTTCTTTTAGTAGGAAAGTCAATTTTAAGCCTACGAACATAAAATAGATTTATCAATCTGTCTAAAACGCAGCAAAAGCTATCCCTTCGTTGCAAACTGATGGAGCCGGAGCAATCCAAAGTTAGAAAATCCGTAAAGGGGCCGACATTTAGCGTATTTACCCTATATTAGTTAAGTCGCGTATTTTGCAATTGCTTCCAATATCGTAATAATTTATCTACTATTCAGGATTGGTATTTCATTTAGTTTAATTAAAACCTAAATTAGCCTCATCGTGTCAAAGGGTTAGGGCCACATGTGATGTGAATGTGAAACATGCATGCCACATGGACGCCACGACACCATCCACCTCCACTCCACCCACCACACCACCCATCACAACACAAGGCGTCTCGTATCGTGCCTGAGCTGAGGGGGGGCGTGGTGAGGTGCGCGGCACCAAAATAGTTTTGAAATAGATAGGTAGCTAGAGGCTCGGCTCGTAACTTGCAAAATCAAAACGCAACTACTCAATGTTGCCATTTAAAAAAGTTTTATTCAGATTCTGATATTTTTTATTTTAATTTGGGTTATTACTCGATTATGAAAATTAATTAGGTTACAATATGGCACACTGGAGCGGCGCGGAGTGAAAACAATGGAACCATAGACAATCACTACGCCGCGTAGCGCAGAGCCCAATGTGAACACCGCCTTAAAGGTGTTAACAGACGTCCGTCCGGACCGGACTGTCAAATTGCTGCGGTCCGGACGTGTGGAGGCCGGTCCGGCCCACATTATTATTATTATTATTGACGGGACAGTGTTGCCACAATGTAAAGAGTAACATTTTACGTTATTTTTGACCCTCTCATGTCGAGACTCTATAGTCCCGAGATAATGGTGAAACACGTAATAATAATAATAAATCGGAGACCAAAAGGGAGGTAAACAAATAATACACAAAAAATAAATCTTTATTTACCACCAGTACAGTTACAAATTAGGTTTTTATGGTCAAAATGTTACTTTTCGAGCCAACTTATGTTATTTTTGGAAAAGGGGCCGGGCAACACTAACTGCTAGTCCGGTGTTGTCTATGGTCGTCCGGTCCGGACGTCTATTAGCATTAGCACCTTTAGATTAGAGTCTGTGCGAAAAGAGAACAGGCATAGAATTGGAGGCAAGTAATTAACCCACGGCTGGCTGCGTGGGGTTTATGCCTAAGTCTTTGACCTAAAACCTCAAAAATTTTATGTAGAAGGTTACTGTTAAAAACTTGGGCATAATCCTCACGCGAACAAGCGACGGTTAATTAAATACAAATGCGCGCCCTCAAATTCCATGCCTGTTCTCTTTTCGAACAGACTCTATAATAGTGTGACACCGTATTTCTGCAATAAAAATAAACAAAATAATGGCAACATTACTTGTCAAATGTCACATCTGCCTGCTTTGCGTTTCGTTGTTTGTATGTGTGTGACAAATGTCGCAAATGTCGTTTGTTGCTTGCATGCATTGCCTCAGTGACAGATTTGCGTGTGATTTTCAAGACGTATTTTTGTCCAACTATTGCGGAATGTTATCAAAATAGATAACGTTTGTTCTTTACTTTGTTATTTTAAAATCCAATAGCCAATTGCGAGGTGTCGCGACTCGAGATAACACTGAATGTGCCGCGGACAGGAATGATTTTTATTACTTTCCGCGAGTGTGCGTCGATTTTGTTATTTTGGACAAAACCAAGTGTGGAAATGATGAATGTTATGTAATATTGGGTTGTTTTCGGGTGTGAATAAGCCGTGAAGATGAGGGTGGTGGCGTTGGTGAGCGGCGGGAAGGATAGCTGCTACAACATGATGCAGTGCGTCGCCGCCGGGCACACTATCGTCGCCCTGGCCAACCTCCAACCGAAGCATAAAGGTTACCTGCCCCCGCTTTGTGCCCGACAACTGATCTATTTACACACACGTGTTTACTGTGCTTCATTTATTGACCAATCACAACATTGTACTAGGTTTTACACCACTGATATGCCTATTTCAAACTTTCTATTCTCTATTATTAATTTCTCTTACAAAGTTCATACTAGCATAAGAATGGAATATTTTTATAACAGCACAACAAACTAATTTTCTAATGACGTCTTATCGTAAATAGTATTCTAATGTTAAAATTAATTACAGATGAAATGGACAGCTATATGTATCAAACCGTGGGGCACCAGGGCATTGACCTCTACGCGGAAGCTATGGACCTCCCTCTGTACCGGGAGCTCATAACCGGAGTGGCGGTGGATCAGGGCCGCAATTATACTCCTACAGACAATGATGAGGTTGAAGATCTTTACAGGTTGCTCTCCAAAGTCAAGGTAAGAAAAATACTTATCATTAAAAAGTGCATACCTAATTGATTTATTTTATAGCTTAATGAGAAAAATATTAAGAAACAAATCTATATTTTCTAAGAAAATAAAATAGTAATTGTTAAGATTTTTAATATCTGAGACAATACATTCAATTAAGGACAGTACACAGTAATTATAACAAAAACAACATGTTATTAAACATACCATTGTGACTATAAACTTGTTTAAATTGAAAATCAATTTTCATTTTATTTAATGGTTTTTGAATGATAGATTGAATTATGATATTATGACTGTCATCATAAATTTAAAGAGGAGAGATTTCTTTGTTGTGTTACTATGCTATTGATAAAATCTGAAATACCAAACTAATTTTAATAAAGCTTTCTCTAGAAGCAGGAAATACATAGACTACTATTTAGAATAGAATATCTTAATTTAATGATCAATGGATTGAATTTAATTCTTTTTTGTATTTTTAAACCAGTCTGTAAAGGATAAACAGCAGGCCTCTAACGGTATTGGGGTTAAAAACTGGGAACTAAATGGCGCCACTAGCAAGTGTTCCTTTTGCCTGTGATTGGTCAGTAATCTATCAATGTCCATGTCAATATCAGTTTTGCGTCTTCTCGTTGGTCTCTTTTGGAACACTCGCTAGTGGCGCCATCTGCAATTAGCTTTACGTTTTTATCCCCAACCCAATGCAATTAAAAAAAACATTACTCATTTATTCATTAACCATAAAGCGGAATGATAATTTTATTCTTGGTATAATTTTCAGTTCATTAATATTTAGAGGTAGAAAGTGCTTTTACAGTAATAAGGCCATTTCCAACTATTTCTATTCATTAAATTACCTTGTCAAAAGAATATAAAGCTCTAGGTATTATACATTCATGAAAAGCTTGGGAATAGGCAGCAAACAAGTGTTTTTTTTTTATTTCATGACATGTAAAATGCAAAAACATACAGTATGATCATAATTTATCCATTATCATGACATGCTAATAGAACTTGAAATGCCAATTTACACCAGTCAAACATCCATATTCTATTATTTTTGTATAGTCACGATAGCCCAAAATAATATCAGGTATTTTCATGAAACTTATCATTTACTTTATGTACCCAACAGAATGTGTAAATATGACTAGCACTTTGCAGTGTTAGCATTAATAATGGTAGGTAGGTATGTAGGTATATAAATATAAAATACCTAGTTATAGTTGCTGAATTGATAAATTGAAGAATGGATGGACATACATCAAATTTAGGTACATATTACTAAATGGATATATTATTTTATGTGAAAGACATTTCTGTTACGGTGAAAAAACTGAAGTGGAAATGGGCAGGTCACATGGCAAGAGATCCTAAGAATAAATGGACCAAAGATATAGCTGAATGGTACCCTAGGGACGGCAGCAGAAAGCAAGGAAGACCACTCTTAAGGTGGGCAGATGATTTGAAGAAAAATGCAGGAATTAACTGGATGGGAAAAGCCCAAGATCGGGCATTATGGAAAAAGCTGGAGGAGGCCTATGCCGGAAGGCAGACTGAAGAAGAAAACAAGTAGAATGTAAAAGAAACAATAGTTTATTTATAATCATTATTGTATAATTTAATTTATTAACTAATCATAATCATATTTAATGTTACTTAATCTATTTTAAATCGCATGTAATCTAATTCATTCAGTTAATAAAGGCTATTGATATTGATATTGATATGTGAAAGAAAATGTTATGTAAAATAATAATCTTAGTAGAGTAATAAAAATTATTAGGTTGATAATTTATGAGGAAGTTTGATGCATACTATTGTGAAAGAGTATAATGAAAACATAAATTTTGTAGAGTTACACATCAGCATCACATTGTTAACGTTAGGAATGTTATTGTGTGGTAATTATTGTCCATAAAAATGAGATTTAATTTGATACTTATGTAGACATATTCAAGCCATATTACCTCCCTTTGTTACATTAATTGGATGACTTATTATTATGATGCTTAGCTATGATTAGACTTTCTTTGTTTCGAAAAGCATGTTTAGCTGGCTGTTATTGTAGGTAATCTAATTCAGGAGCATACATCTCAGTAATCTTGATCTTAACTGTCTTTATAATACCTGCATAAATATACATACACACCTGCAGTGTGGTAAACAAGATAAGGATGAAAGAAAGTCACTGACTAATAGGGAAAATAAATAGATCCAGATAGTGTCATAAATGAAAAGTCTGCCTAATTGTTTGTTGCTCTTTCACGCCTAAATGGGTGAACGGATTTCAATGAAAATTGGCAGGATGATAGATAATATCCTGCAGACTTCTATAGGATACTTTTACCGCGGGTAAATACTTCATTCACACGGGAAAACTCATTTATGCGCCAGTGAAACTGCGGGGCTGAAAGCTAGTTAGCATAAAGTATACAAATACAGTGGTTTTATATTTTCATTATATCAGTGGCATTTGAATCTATTGACTAGCTTTCGATTAAGTATATCAGTATTGATGGGTTTTGTTAATTGCAGGATGAAATGGCGGTAGACGCTGTAGCTGTTGGGGCTATCTTGTCAGATTACCAAAGAGTCAGAGTTGAAAATGTGTAAGTATAAGTAGCTACCTATTATTGAAAGCCTTCAAAATATTGCAACCTGTTAAAATAAAGCCTATTACTGTTATGGGACCAAAGTTGTCATGGAGTGATGGCCAATAGGAGCGATAAGGCCAGTGGGCAGACCACCGGCCCGATGGTCCGACATCGTCAAATACATAGGCGCAAACTGGATGAGACTAGCACAGGACCGTGAGGAGTGGCGCAGTAGAGAAGAGGCCTATACCCTGGAGTGGGTGGATGTGGGCTGAAGATGATGACGATGATGACTGTTATGGACTAAATCCATCCAGATAAAAGCATACATGTTAATCACCAAGTAGTTAATGTAGGTACATCAGACTTCCAAGACTTTACACGACATGTGAATGTGACCTTTATAAGGTCATCTCATGTAACTAGCAGGAGACTGCCCTATTAAAATACCTATAAACTATGATATTCCAAAGGAATTTTATCCATTTCTGTAGGTTACTTTGGGATTTGGATTGGAAGTACTTATGACGCGTAAAATTTTGGCATGTCTGGATAGCACAGCTATCTCCTACAAAAGCTGCCGTAAAAAATGACATTTCAAAATCGATTTCGTAATAAATGTACAGAATATGCATTTTCAGCGAATATTGGTAGCAAATCGTGGTTGCAAAATACACGACTTAACTAATATAAATCCATACCTGTTACTTTCTATCATGCGAGAACAGAACGGGATGGCAATAATTTTAGTTGAGATTTAGTTAAGTCGGGATGGTTACGAATCGGGCCCATTATCTCGACAAACCGTGAAATTTTAGTGGGTCCTTGTGCTAAAGTAACTTAGGTGAAACCACTGTGGGTGAAGATTTCTGTAGGTTTAATGAAATATGTGTTTTCAGGTGTCATAGATTAGGTCTAGTCTCTCTTGCGTACCTTTGGAGGAGGAACCAAAAAGAGCTTCTAAAGGAGATGATCGATAGCGGAGTGGAAGCCATCATTATAAAGGTAAACTGATTTAGCAAACTAGATTTTTAGTAAGTTTAATAAACGTTCCAAGATTCTCCAATTACGGTCGTCGTGATTCATACGGGGTGTAAGGGACAGCTTCTCGCCGGGTTGCTCAGTCAACGAAACTGAACAATTTACGCCGGGTTTTTTAAAGAAATGGATTTCTTTTACTTTCCCATACAAAATGACAACCGCGATCAGACAATTTGTATGGAAAAGCCGATTTTCTTGAAAGATTTTCCTGGTGAAAGTTGTTCAGATTCGTTGACTGAGCAACCGCTATCAGTTTGCGGGAAGCTGTCCCTTACATCCGGTATAATTTGGTTACATTTCAACCTAGAAAATACTGTATGCTGCCCAGACCATATAAAAGTTCTATTAGAGGCGGCGGCATAATAAAATAGTCAGAAAATAATAAATTTCGATTGCATTCTCTGTTATCGGCCTTATCTATCGCAACTAAATATGAATGAGGTAATAAATTGATCCCCGTACTTGCATACTATCACATAATATCAGTTAATCTTTGGAACATTATTAAATCTTTGAAGCATGTTATGTGTATGATATAGCGGATGATGGACTCGTGATCTGATAACTTTTGTAAATATTGGTACAAAAGTGACTAAGGATAGTATGAATATGCTTGCTTATTATTTTATTCGCAATGGGTTGGCTCGGGAAGTGACCGATGACGAAAGTAGGTCTAATGTTCCAGAGTGATTCAGGAGGTGACCAAGACAAAAATCATAATAGTTACTTCCAATCCAGAAGACATTAAAAACACACACGATCACATTCATAGCCCCCACTAGGATTCCCTGTATATACACAGAAACAACCGCAAAGAACACCTAGACCTAGAAACAGACATTTTAAATTAATTATTCAAATATTTGCCGGCCTGGAATCGAACCCGGGACCCTCTGCGTAGCAGGCAGATACACTGCCAACTAGGCTATATGGGTCGTCTATACTTATAAATAGGCACTAGCTTTCCCATGCATCTGCAAAATACAGCTATGATATGATCGCAAACCAGGCTGACCTAACCACTGCATAAGTGGAACCGTTGATACTTAGAGATGAATCTATTAATCCTGTGAATAGGCGGCGTCGGCGTTTCCTGTGTATTCACAGCTCGTTAATATTTCGTCCAACAATAGTTAAACCGCCTGCCAAGCGTGGATTGAATAATATAGCAAATACCAGGGATTCAGGGGACTTCATGCAACTGATATCATAGTATCAATCTATCAAACTTATGGCGAGATTGGAATCAGGAAGTTTGCCATAAACTGTAATGACAAGTCTCTGGGGTACGCGACAAACCAATAAACGGCTGAAGCACAACGAAATGTTAACTTTTTTCCGAATGGGTGGCTGGCTATTATCCTTTGGTCGTAAAGACTAATCTTGCCAAAGGAAAATTCTTATTCACTCTCAACCATCTAGGCTTGCAAATAAAACTAGTTGTGGTTTGCGTAAAAATCCTAACTTTATTAATTTCTTTTAGGTGGCAGCCCTAGGCCTCGACCCGCGCGTGCACCTAGGGTTGACCCTGCGCGACATCCAGCCGCACCTCTTACTAATGGCGGAGAAGTACGGTCTGAACGTGTGCGGGGAGGGGGGGGAGTACGAGACCTTCACCCTCGATTGCCCACTCTTCAGAAAAAGGCTGGTCATGTAAGTTCATTATTTTTTTATTTATTCATCAATACTAATACATGTATCGTGGTTGATGTAAAGTTGGAAATATCCTAATCCTAATCCTTTGAAAATATATTTAATTTATAATGAGTAGGTATCATGCTATCTTTTTAATTCGATTTTACTCAACAGTTAAAATATGCAGGCGAAATCTGTTACAAAAATATGTGGTGCATGAAATCTTATCAATAGATTTACGCTGAACGGAAAATAAAATTTGTTAAATAAACACACAACACCTACATAAACATATGTCTATACACATACGCACATTATCAATGATTGTAATGTTTATTCAATTGCATGGTCCGTTATCACTTTAACAAATGATAATAATTTTCTTGACAGAGATGAAAAAGAGATGGTGTTACATGCCGACGACCCAGTAGGCCCAGTGGGCTATTTAAATTTAAAAGTACATTTAGAGCCAAAGGACAAAACCGACGGAACCATAATACTACCTCCAACTGTCAAAAACTCTTTAGATTTTGTAAGCGATTTGAATGAAACCATATTTAGTGATTTAAGCGATATCGAACTGAGCGAGTCTGAAATGGAATCCATAGAAAAGTTGGAAAAGGAGGAAAGGATAAAACAAAAAGAGCTAAATCCTTTGCTGACGTATGCTGGGACAAACCCGAGACGATAGAAATAATGAACTTACATGACCAGCCTTTTTCTGAAGAGTGGGCAATCGAGGGTGAAGGTCTCGTACTCCCCCCCCTCCCCGCACACGTTCAGACCGTACTTCTCCGCCATTAGTAAGAGGTGCGGCTGGATGTCGCGCAGGGTCAACCCTAGGTGCACGCGCGGGTCGAGGCCTAGGGCTGCCACCTAAAAGAAATTAATAAAGTTAGGATTTTTACGCAAACCACAACTAGTTTTATTTGCAAGCCTAGATGGTTGAGAGTGAATAAGAATTTTCCTTTGGCAAGATTAGTCTTTACGACCAAAGGATAAATAGCCAGCCACCCATTCGGAAAAAAGTTAACATTTCGTTGTGCTTCAGCCGTTTATTGGTTTGTCGCGTACCCCAGAGACTTGTCATTACAGTTTATGGCAAACTTCCTGATTCCAATCTCGCCATAAGTTTGATAGATTGATACTATGATATCAGTTGCATGAAGTCCCCTGAATCCCTGGTATTTGCTATATTATTCAATCCACGCTTGGCAGGCGGTTTAACTATTGTTGGACGAAATATTAACGAGCTGTGAATACACAGGAAACGCCGACGCCGCCTATTCACAGGATTAATAGATTCATCTCTAAGTATCAACGGTTCCACTTATGCAGTGGTTAGGTCAGCCTGGTTTGCGATCATATCATAGCTGTATTTTGCAGATGCATGGGAAAGCTAGTGCCTATTTATAAGTATAGACGACCCATATAGCCTAGTTGGCAGTGTATCTGCCTGCTACGCAGAGGGTCCCGGGTTCGATTCCAGGCCGGCAAATATTTGAATAATTAATTTAAAATGTCTGTTTCTAGGTCTAGGTGTTCTTTGCGGTTGTTTCTGTGTATATACAGGGAATCCTAGTGGGGGCTATGAATGTGATCGTGTGTGTTTTTTAATGTCTTCTGGATTGGAAGTAACTATTATGATTTTTGTCTTGGTCACCTCCTGAATCACTCTGGAACATTAGACCTACTTTCGTCATCGGTCACTTCCCGAGCCAACCCATTGCGAATAAAATAATAAGCAAGCATATTCATACTTATCACTTAGTTCAATTTTGTACCAAAAAAGTTATCAGATCACGAGTCCATCATCCGCTATATCATACACA
>JARACY010004858.1:0-24665 GCA_029255725.1 Scrobipalpa atriplicella | reverse complement strand
ATGGCAGAAGTCAACGATTCTTGTCCACACTACAAATTATCACAAAAATCTGTATCTCACACTTCATAGAAAAAAAAATCTAACATTTGCCACCCCATTATAACCCTAAGCATTATTAAGCAGATAGAATAGGCAATGTTCACGCACTTTGTGCACAACAAAAGAATTGTAAAAGTACCCTCTCGGAATAATACGTGTTACAATAAAGGCAAGTTGGGGTATCATAGTCAGTTAACTTTTGTTAAAATATTTGGGCTAAACGTTTCCAACTTTTATAAAATTACAACAATACTTAGTACATTATGATATAAGTGCGCTATTCCTTACTACATAGTAAATGGGCGCTTTTCCACTCGACGGCACGGCACCGGCAACGGCGACGGCAAGTTACCGTCGACAGTATCGTGGATGACATAATGTATGAAAAATAATGAAATTATAGGTATGACACGCTTTTCCACTTGGCACCGGCACGGCATGTCATCCATATTGTCACGTGATCGTCGCCGTGCCGTGCCGTCTAGTGGAAAAGCGCCCAATAAGAAGTGTTTGTGACAGTTTTTAAACAAAAAATGTGCCATCTTCCCTTATTATAAGTCTGACCTTATGATTATGACTCACACTACAGTTTTTTTTTCTCCGCGCGACACGATGACAGAGTCACGTGCGACATAACCGCTGCAAAATTTAATGTCCCGCGCATAAATTAGTTTTGAGCCGCCGCCGCTATTCATATTCTACTATTTTGCGGGTTAGTGCGTTTTACCTTTTTAGTATCATTTTTTTTAGTTTAATAATTATTTTAAATATCTTTAATTGTGAATGTTTTTTGTTTGAGAAGTTTTGTTCAGCTGCCATTTCTTTATTTTTATGCTTCCTTCTTTAAAGAGCTCAAATTAGTGAATTTGCAAATTTCAATTGATAGTTTTTTCAAGATAAACAGTATCAATGCAGAAAATTTCGCATCAGATGCACTTGCAAAAACAATTCACAACTGCATTAACTACTTCAGCATAATTTCTCGATCCAATCAGGACTCGGAGTTGTAGCGTAAACAAACATAGACAATGACGCACTGCAGCGCAGCACAGCAACACAACTGTGCACTCCTAACGACGCTGCTCAGTTGGATTTACATGTCGGCATTATGCGAGATTCGGGGCACGAATTTTGATCCACAGTAATACACTTAGAGATATACCTACATACATAAAGACATGGCTTTGTCTCTTATTAGAGCGGACTCTCGGGGAAGTTTCGTTTAAACAGACATTGCATTATCTCGACAGGGACACATGTGAGAAAGGGCCCCCTTGCGGGGAGGACCACTATACGAAGATTATGCTTAACGGCTGCTCCTAAAGAGTTGGATTCCGTTCCGATCCAAACAAGCTAAGCTCACAAGAGCGAAGCACTTGAAAACCAACTGTCATGCGGACACTTCCGCATCTAATGAGTCAAAATGAAGACGAAACAGTGGTCAACAAACGACGAGCCGATGCGTTTCGTTTTCTCTCACATTCATCACAAAGTGCATTTCACACTTCGTTTAAACAATTTGCGAACTTCATTCTCGTGTATATTGATGTTGCTCTAACTCATTCAAATATTCTAAGTGTAACTTGATGCAAACCTTTTAAGTTTCATCTATCTGCTGTTTGTACTCAACGATACAGATAATAAATCGCTCCTTAAATTTATATTAATTTAATTTAGTTTCGTATTTCGACGTATTCACGCTAAACACAACCTAAAATTACGCTTAAAAGCTTTTCCATAACTCCAACTTAACCTAAAATAGATTTACACATCTATTCTTCCTTAATGCACGCCCGAAACTGTTAATATCTAAGCGTAAAGTTTAGAACGAACAATGAGGGAATTAACAGTTGCGGCGTGGACAAAGGCAAGAGGAAAAATAGGTCTCGTACTTTAATAACAGTAGTGAACTGACTATGATTTTTGGAATTAATGAAAGTTATTGCTGTATAATTCGTCGGAATTTAAAAACTTTGAATCCTAAGCTATTTAATTTAAAAAAACCTGTACTATAATCTGAGCCGAGAAAAGAGCTTTATTTCTATCCTGCGGGCAGAAATTTTTCAAACTCTAATTCTTCATTACGTTGTTAAATATTAAGGAGACAGCTTTAGAGCTTTTGTATTCAAAATCCATCCATACGAGCATAGGAAATATTTATGTGTATAAAATACCTTTGAAACTTTGTAAACCAAAACTATAAGTAGAGGTCTCTTTTTTTTAGTTCCTAGACACTTCAAACTAGCCACGGGATAAAAAATAACCTTACATGCGATAAATGAATGCACTTTATGCTAAACGTGCCAACAGAACCCAATTTCCTATAGGAAATTTCCACTCGCACCGGATGCTACGTCGAGGCGAAATATTGACACGAGATGTCTTCCGGCAAAGCTCCGGTGCGTGTCAAAAATATCCTAGGTGTGTTAGCATTACTGTACGAAAATTACATTGTTTTATGTAGTTATATTTATGACAATTTCCTATAGGAAATTTCCACTCGCACCGGATGCAACGTCGAGGCGAAATATTGACATGAGATGTCTTTCTTCCGGAACGCTCCGGTGCGTGTCAAAAATATCCAACGTGGTAGAATTACACTGTACAAAAATTACATTGTTTTCAGATTATAAATCGTTCCAGTTTTAATGTTGGTACATTTTTGTTTCGTTTCAGTTTTTTTGTATGAACCTAATTTCAACCGTATCACTAACTTACAACATTTCATAAGCTTTTTTTTAAAAAAAAGAACTTTAAGTTTACCTTTAAGAAGTCTAATATTTAATAAAAATATATTACTTAGCCTCTTTCAGTACTAATCTTTTTTCAAATGAAACTCTTTAGCTCCTATTTTTGCTAGCTTGTCGATGCTGACAAACATAATAATACATGTAACCCTACTGTGACGAAAATACTAGACTTTGCAACAGTGTCAAAAGCAGAACAGAATCAGAGGGGAAGCCTATTAATAGTTTCAATTGTAAAGCGTGGCGGATTAGAGGAGAAACATGTGTCGCTGTTAGAATGCAAATTAGCTTGAGGGTGTTGAGGGTGAAAAAAAAAACGAAGAGGGCATGACTGACGCTAATAGGGACTCTATCCCTGTGCGAAAAGAAAACAGGCATGGAATTTAAGGACGCGCATTTGTATTTAATTAACTGTCGCTTGGTCGTGTAAGGATTATGTCCAGGTCTTTAACAGTAACCTTCTACATCAAATTTTGGAGGTTTTAGGTCAAAGATCCAGTCATAAACACCACGCAACCAGCCGTGGGTTAATTAATACAAATGTGCGCCCTCCAATTCTATGCCTGTTCTCTTTTCGCACAGACTTTAGTGACATGACGTTTTTTTTTTTTTTTTTCATATGCTGTATACGGGACAGCGTACCAAAAACTGATAGGGGTTGCTCAGTCAACTAAACTGAACAACTTTCACCAGGAAATTCTTTCAGGAAACGAAAAAGTGAGTTGAGTCCTCACTGCGAACATTCGCCTGTAATGAGCATTTTGACGTCCATAATGAAGTCTCATACCACGATAGACAAGAACCTACCGCTTGTAAGGGACAGCATACCTTATGCCATTTTTTTTCTTGATGTTAAGATATTCAATCAGTATGATAAACAAATTCAATAGTTTTGCTCTTGTAGGGCTAAAGTAGATGATCAATATTTTAAATGTCTTTCACAAGCTTTTAACTATGTTTTTAACCTTTTTATTAAATAAAATTGGACGAGAAATATGAGATAATGTAGAAACGTTATTTTTTCATTGAAAATGATGTTGAACTTAGTATGAGTTACTATAATTAAAAACAGAAGCATTATTATCCGGAAACGCTGAACAAAACAAACATTTGTAAAGCAAATACTCCTTAACACCATCGGAATCAACTTTTCACCCTTTTACTTAGAGACAGAAACGTTATTTCTCCTCAGATACAAACATCGTTACAGGAGTTTGGCGTGGATGTAAACAATAACAATCATTAGTGCTGCAAATTGGGAGATGTGTGTGGCAGTAGCACAATATAATACTTTGGTCTACTCATCGTCTGACCAGATCAGACTGACAAAACTTTCATTTTAGCTCTTGATTCTTGTCTAAACCACTGGTGATAGAGGATAATCGACAAAGGAGAAAACCCGCCCTTTACACAAAATTGGGGACGAGGAGAGCATCTTTGTAATGGAAAAGACAAATTTTCTTTTCGAGCTAAAATTTTTGTGCTTTGGGAAACTTGTTTGGTATCATCAGTAGAACATGTGGTTTAAAGGAACGCATTAGTTTTTTTACACCCTGTATAATTTGCATTATCAGATGTAAGAAACCTTGTCCATTATGTTCAACAGCCTAATGGGTCTCTAAAAAAAATTGATAGCAACAAATTTTGCCATACAACATAATCAGTCTGAAGTAACTTTAGATTTGATCCTGCTCCCACCTTCCCCTACGTAGGGAGCTGAGTCATACAGTGTACATCTTTAATAACCCCTGATTAGAGTCACCCCCCTGGCAGCGGCATTAAATATAGATCTGATGTACACATCTGCGGTTGGTTTGGCTAAGCCGTAGGTAAATTATGCGTGAGGGGTTTTGATTTTTTACGGAAGTTTGGTTGAATGGTTGAGGTTTGGCGAAATATTCCATCACAAAATACAAAAAGTCACGCATTTATCCCTTACGGGGTAGGCAGAGTGCCTCGTAAAAGACGCCGTCGCCACGTCTGACAAAAATTGGGGGCAATTTAAAGATTGTAATGCCTATCGCTGTAGTGACAGCTTGTCAGCTTACAATACACTTAACTGTAAGTAACTATTTCTGAACTTCCGCTCATAAATAATCTGTGCTGGAACCTAATATGATTTCGAAATAAGTAGAAATTC
The DNA here is from genome assembly GCA_029255725.1 of Scrobipalpa atriplicella. Lineage (NCBI taxonomy): Eukaryota > Metazoa > Arthropoda > Insecta > Lepidoptera > Gelechiidae > Scrobipalpa > Scrobipalpa atriplicella. The sequence continues at coordinate 19,739 of JARACY010004858.1, read as the reverse complement.
TCCTGTAGAATATGATACTTATGATAATAACTTAGATTCAACGTACAATAATTTTAATGTAATACATACATAGGTACATTAAATGTACCTATGTAAGTATCTCTATCTCTATTTTTGATACTCTCCACAGGCTCAGATGGCAAAGTCTTCATTTGCCTAATTTTAACGAGGCAACCCGCAGCCGACGTGATACGTTGTTTGCTCATTAAAATTATGAAGATATCTCCAGCCGCGCCACTCGTACATTATAGTACAATCAACAAAGAAATTGACTGTGACATTATTTTTGAATGTCAGCATCAGCTCATACGAGTACCTACGTCCCCACCGAGGGGCACGAGCTTACCCTGAATTTTAAGGTGAATCGACCACGTGGGTCCAGTACGGATTGGTCGACTTCACACTCAACCTTTGAATTTCTTCGTAGGTGTGTTCCTTACGATGTTTTCCTTCACTGTAAAAACACCTAATAAACGTACATATAAATTTCGGAAACCGAAAAATACATTGGTACGTGGTGGGATTCGAACCGCGATCTCCTGCACAGAAAGCAGCAGCCCTATCCACTGCACCACTGGGTTTGTTCCTGAACATACGTTTTTATAAATGTACAACTTTTGATTGCACACTCTGTGTTAAATGAAAATGCAAATAAAAGTGCAACATAAGTTTTTAAGCACTCGCGGTTATTTTCACTCATTTAACTTATTTTAACTGGGTCGAATTCCTATGTTTTACCTAAATACGTATCGTGATTTGACCCGGTTAAAAAAGTAAAAAAAGTGCTACATGCTTGCCTAGACATCGCTTTCATTTTGCTTTAAAACTTCGCAGGATGATGAAATAAACGATGGAACTACCCCAGATACTGGGTTTAAACCTTGAGAATGGCAATCACCTCTTAACAAGTGAATGTTGAGGATGCAGGTACTACAGGCAGGTGTTTTAGACTACAGTATGGCAATAATAGCAAAGTAAATTTTTACGCTTAAAAATTAAATTAAAATATCATTATTTCAGTCTACTGAAAGGTCCATAGTGTGCTTATAAATTACCTTTTTTAAAGCTGGCAGCATATACCTAGGCAAATTTTAGCGATATAGGATTTTTTGAGGTCCTTCATACAAACATAGTCTTCATCGACTGGGGTATTCTCCTAGAAACCACTGACTTGTTGAGAGTTGTGTTGGTTTTTAATCTGTTTATTTATGTTGTGTCGAGTAACAAAATACTCTTTATGCTTTAATTTCGTTATTTATATTTACTTTTAAACTACAAGTGTTTTAGACCACTTCCTTGTGGTAGGATTATTCTCATTTATCGTATTGTATTTTGTGAAATGCCTCGGCCTCTTGATTCGTAGGTAGCCGACACTATTCTTACAGGTAGTTGGAAGCTCAGTGGCGCCCCCACAAGTAATTTTATTTTGTCTCAAATACAATAATTTTCATGAATATTTATTTGTTAGCATTCGCGCAAATCGCATGTAATTATTCATTTGTAGCTACTTACTTCCATGCTGGACTGGGAATGATAGAAAATCATAGAATGTGCCGGCTGCATCTCCTCCCGGGAATGCTGTAAAAACCAGCTAAGGAAATAGAGGGTTTCAGTGTATTGCAATTTAGGCGATGGGCTGACAACCCGTCACTATAGCAATATACATTTCTAATCATCTGTAATAACCCTCAAAACTTGTCAGACGTGGCAGAACGACCTTTGTTTAGGTCGTTTTTGCTCCGCCTACCCCGTTAGAGATAAAAGCGTGATTTTATGTATGTATGTACCTATAGTGTCTGATATTTCAACGCATTTTCTTATATCATTCTAATGTCTTGATAAGCGTGAAAGTATTAAAAAAGCCATCGAACTCTTGGAACCTAGAAAGAGAGCCCAAGGCTCAAACCAAGAGACCACACAGGCAATCAAAATAGAGAATAATAATGAAAACACTTTGTTTTAATTGTTCTTTCCGCCCAAAATAGCTTTTCGCCTAACTCCCTACTATTACTAAAACAGCTGATTTAAAATTAAAATAGGCAAGGGCGACACTCTCGCTACTACGACATTCTTACTCAGACCTAATTAGGAGAAGACCACGCAATATCTGCTTATGAAAAACTTTCAAAGTATTCACTGTGATAGAATTACAAACATCTGCGTCTCTTACAGGGTACGCAGAGCATCAAAGGTTTACTTAAAACTATTTCCGCCACTTTTGACAAATTGCTGAGGGTGGCCAATTTTAGGTATGAGACACCACGTAAAAGCAACAATTTTTCTGTCTGTTATTGCAGTGATAAATCAATATTCCACAAATATTTATGTATATTTTTTCCCAACCACAACTTTCATTGTCTACTAATAATTATTATGATTTTTATATTCGTTATGATACTTAGTTACTTACCGATGTGAAATCTTAACATTTTGATGTAAAAACATGATAGCTAGGTTAAATTGCGCAATCTACGCCACTCTTAATCTATGACTACACTGAACTAAGGGTTCACACCCTCTATTAATTTATTAATTCCACCCCCTAATAACAGGAGTTTCTTATTGCCGCTTCTGTCGCGTTTTTGGGGTGAGATTGCTTAGTCTTCCACAGTGATTTATATAGGGTCTTAAATTGGGTGGATATTGGGAATTGCGTCTTTGTTGTTATCGTCAACAGTTTAGTCTATTCTTCCTCCTAGTACATTTTTTCCTAAGGATTTTTACATATACAGTAAAAAGATTGTATGTTATATATAGGCATATTTTTTATCTGCGATCGACTAGAAAAATATACCATGACTAGGTTTGGGGTTAATTTACTAAAGAACAAGATTTGTGGTAACAGATAGAATATTTTATAGAGATATCAAAATGGATCTAGCCCCAGAACCATTTATCAAACAGAAAAAAGTTAAAGACTTGTTCCATTTCGATATTATTGACATGTCAATTTATTACATATCACGTGACAGGTAACGGATACTTTACAAGTTGCGATCTTATTTATTTATTTTTATTTAAATATCAAGATTTTGATTCAAACAAGGGAAGGTACCCTGTCCGGCTCCGTTTTGATTTAATTTTATATACCTAGGTATGTAAGAAAATTATTATAATAGATACGAGGTACTTTTCAGCAGCCCAATTTTCAACCTATGAAGGGTAGGTCTTTCAAAGTAGGTACTGAAAATTAACCGAACCCTGTAAGTATCTTCCGCAAAGTGTTTTTTCAAGCAAAATTATCAGCAGAAAACTTATTTGACGAGTTCATTTTGTAGAACTATGTATTTAATTAAAGAAAACTGTTTTGTAATAGCTATAAGCTAAATTTTCTTACGAGGGTCTGCTATCTTAAAAGAAAATTTACTGTAACTTCTTCATTTCGTAACAAATCGTAAAAAATACTACAAAAGTCGCTGTATGTAAATGAACTTAATACTAGTGTCAATTTTCCCGGAATCGTATTTTCAGGTTAATGTAAATGGCACACCCACACGGTAATTTCATGTTTTTCAGGTCTGTAGTCACACGTGTCGAAAACTGACAGGACTATTTTATGAAAATAAATCTTAGTCTGAAATAAATATTAGGTAATTTTATTCTCCTGCGAGAAAAAAATATATAATCAAATCCACGGGTATAATTCGTGATATAAACGTGTCGAAATAAATCTTACTTAGGTATTTATTTTTTCTCGTATGGAGGTATATACGAGGAAAAATAAAATGCCTAAGTAAGAGTAGAGTAGAAATTATACAAGAGTAGAGTAAAAATTATACAAAATTAGGGTTTAATTCGCAACTTTCATTACAAAAAAAAAACGATCAGACGATACGCTGTTCGAGTAAATTTCAATTTTAAAACAATAAGAAGAAGATCGATACTTAATTATAATCTGATCCAGTATCTACCAAACAAAACTTACCACACTAAGCTTGATTTATTGCCTAAAATACATTATTTCCCATTTAGAGTCATAACACACTGGTCAGCGATGTGACGCGACGTCAAAGAATATATAAAAAAAAAAAAAAAAAAAAAAGGGCGCTCTCATCCCCGCATTAAAATCTTACCGCACCCCGCCAACCGGTGCGCGAACCGGCTGGACTAAAGCAGCAGCACACACACAAACCCACTTCAAACCTGTACGAACTCGTGGTTGCGCATGTAGTAAGAAAATCGGTGGCTTGTATGGAGTGCCCTACCAGTGGCGACGAGGTTGTGGCGTGAAGCTGTTCGAAGATGCATCTCGTCTCGTTATACCACCAAGTGACAGGCTGCACCGCGAGGCGCAGCGCGATGCTGCGAGGAATATTCAATTGCAGCAAATAAGGTTCTATTATTGTATCACGCTCCTGAAAAGTGCCGCGTCAACCCTGTGAACGGACCCCTACTCGAGAGAAATATTTTGTCAGCAAAACAATATATTATTATTTCATTGTTGTTTCATCTTCAACAGTAATTTAATCTTGTCGTTCACCTTTTAAGCTGATTTCCCTTTATTAAATTGCTAGGGGCAAATAATGGCTGAATCAAGATTCTGTTATTTGACAGTTGCCTGTATAAATACAGAAAGGTCCCACCAAGGACTGCTATCGATTCAATAAGGGCACGAGCGGCACGACTTAACTAAATCTTGACTTAAATTTATTGCCGTCCCTTTCTGTTCTTTCATGATAGAAAATGACAGGTATAGACAGAGTCATGTTAGTTAAGTCGTGACAACTACGAATTGCAACCACTGCCTTGCTTGCGACTACCCGCCCACTGGGTCTAACTGAAATAACTTATAAGCCGTTTTCGTCACGTCTGACAAATTTTGAGGGACATTTTAGTTACACCAAAGCCTAAGGGCAGCAACGCACCTGCGAAATGTTCGTCGTCGAAGGTTTAAGGTTCAGTTTCGTTGACTGAGCAACCCCTATCAGTTTCTGGTACGCTGTCCGTTACACCCGGTATATAAGGTTCCGCCGACGAACGTTCGCAGGTACGTTGTTACCCTTAAGCTATGGCACTCAAACACCATTAACACCCTCTATAAAGTATGTCGGATTACAGCAGATTACGGATTCCTCAGCTAATGTATTGGTAAAGGAACTAAACTCTAAATTGTAATTCTCAAGTTAATTGTAATTCCCCTGCTGAGGAGATTTATTACTTTTGATTACTTGTAATGTAGGTAGGAATAATGACTTCTACGTATTTTGTTGTGAACTTCTTCTGTCAGAGCTTTAAATCGCCTAATAGCACATCTAATTGGCCTCTGACATGGTTTCCGTTAACACCACTATCAAAGACAGCGACTGGGGCCGAAGCATGGACTCTTTTTCTTTCAGACCATCAGGTAATTCCACCTGCATTGTCCTCACCAAACTGGGGAATCTCACAAAGTGATAAATTAACAAATATTATTAACTTTGTGTTTCGATCCTGGGAATCGATCCCCAGGACCTCTGGATCAACCCCTGGCTCAGACCACTAGACCATGGAGACAGTTAAATTGGGTAACAAAAGATCTGAAAAACCTCAATTTAATCTGAATCAGAAAAATGTTTTGTAATTTAAAACGAATTTTAGAAACATAAATATAGTGTGACCTTTATAACTTAGATAAAACAAGACTTTGAAAATATTTTTTTTAATTTTTTCTCTTTTCTTTTAAAAACTTAAGTGTTCATTAATTACAAGATAAAACAATTTAAAGCATCATCAAACGTTTTCAAAATCTATTTTCGTCGAATTACAACAGAAAAATTCTTCAATCATCTTGAACTTTGTGAAAAAACTTATTTGTAGAAAAAATCGTAGAAATTTTCTTAGTGTCTTTTAATGAAGTGAACGTTATTATAAATGCACAGTTTGAAGAAGTTTTAATTTCAACATGTTGCCCGCGGCTTTAACTGAATTATAAAGATCTGAAGTTGAGAATAGTTTTTGTTACTTTACTTAGCAATCTGGGGCGAAGTGGCCAACAGCAAAGTTTTTATGCGCGCAAATTCTGCCGACCGAGAAGTCGATTTTACGCGGATTCTTCTTCGGCGCGCTATATGGCGGTAAATAATATGGCGCTATAGAAGTTGTTAATGGTGATACTGTGTCTAAGTGATAGGTAACTAACTATACAGATAGGGGATAATGCGTATTTGCGGAATGATCGTTTCGACCGAAGGTTTGGCGCGGCCTAGCGCTGAATCTTAAACGTATGAAATGAACTTCATTTTATAGTAAAAATAAAATAAAAAATGCAGTACAACATTGTTTAGTTCGTTCTTCTTATTTATGAACCCATTTTAATATAACCCTGACTAACGCTGCATTGAAATACTAAAATGAATTCTCAATATGAAATATGAAGGCATATTTCATATTCGTAAGTTGAAATTCCTAAACGTTTCTTAGGGCGTCTGCACACTGTCGACTAGAAAAGATAAAGTTGGAATTTTAGCTCTATATTTTATTTACTAGTTGCACCCGTGTGGTGCCGGGTTAGAATAGCATCACTCCATATCTTCCTGCGGGTGTCGTAAAAGGCGACTAAGGGATAAATCCAGGGAATGGGCAGCAGCATTCCCTGTGAATGGAAAATTTCTACTGCGCTCACCAACCCGCCTGCCAAGCGTGGTGAGTATGGCATATACCCCCAAATCTGATTGACCTAATATACCCGACAGTCCTAATCAACCCAAATAATTATCTAAACATTTATTAATTGTCTTTAATAGTGGTCATTATACACACCATGTCAGAGGCCTTTATCTGTTACTAATAGGCGGTTTGAAATTCTGACACTAGGGTTCATCGGGTCGTTCAGCGACTCGAAAAACTCACTCGATAAGAAAAAAAGACTCAATTTAAAGACAAAAAGACAAGTGCTCTTTCAATTTTGTGATGGCGAATGTCGCTCTTGTAGAGGCACCCTAAAATGCTTTAGGAATGCTCCTACTCTTAGAACAGCTCCCGGCACCCACCGAGCCGTGAAACCAATCCATCAATTCTCGCGACAACACTAGAAATAATATGAATATTTTACAGAGCAATACCCAGGCGTCGTTTATCATAAAATTGTCACTCTAGGGAAAGAACGAGGGTTTATTCATGATGAGAATTGTTTTGTATTTGGACCTAATTGGATTTTAATAGCCACCAAAAAGTACTAAAATATTGAGTTCTATTACATAGGCTCGTATTTATAAAGCGATCTCAAGTTTGAGAGCGATATTAAGTATGGATTTGACAAGTCGTTTTGTACTGAAATGACATTTCTGATTCAAACTCAAACTCGCTTTCACTCTTGAGAGCTGATTATAAATACGGGCCATAGAAAAATCGAAAAATAAATTATTTGGAAGGCCTTTTACCACGTTAATTCTGGAAGTTCAGATTAGTTTGGAAATTTTTTAGTTTTGAAAAAGAAAACTTAAAATCTAGCTACATACTCGTTTATCATAAAATCGTCATCCCTGGGCAACAAAACCAAGATTTAGGTATTCCAAATTGCTTTAGCTATTTCGTGTAGTCTAGACGGAACAAACACTGGCGAAAATATTATTTACTAACAAAGTTCACTACCCGTATTTTTTTAAATTTAATGGATGTGTGTATGTTTCTGTAAGAAGTAATTCAAAACAGAGAAAGAATTTTAATTGGGATCTATTATAATGTTATAACATGTACAAAATAATTTTGTCTATTCTAAGAAAAATTAGCATTTTGTTTTAACACTCAGTAGGATGTTAATATGGTCAACCAAAACGCAATGGACGATGCCAAGTTCGAGTGAGAAACATGAAAATAAGAAATATAGAATTATTTATGATAAGCAACATTTTTTATTAATAGTTTGACAAATGTATCCCGTTGTTCACGCGAGTGTGAATCGGTGTAATATTATAAATCACTTCGCGTTTGATTTATGCTGGCTGCGTAGCGGTCCGGGGCTATGCGATTTGTGCGACCGTTTTTTGTTTTAGTTCCAAGTTTAAAATTGGTGGATGTTCAGATAGTTGTGTTTGTTTTTTTTTTAGTCGAATGAATGCGCAGGGGAGTTTTTTAGTTAAAAAAATAAAATAAAATATGCATTTAACTTTTCGCGCTGTATTTTCAAACAAAGCTAAATGGTTTTTTTTCTTGGGCAATAAGTCCTTCAAAAAGTAGCCTAAGCAACTCATGATTCATGTAACTTTGTAATGGTATCATCGCTACCAAAACTCATACAAATAATCTTTCTCTTTTAAAGCATAGGGTAGATTACGTAGAGCCAATACCCAACAACTCACCTATTATGTTTTGTACTTGTTTAGTTTAGTTTTGCGACAAATCCCTAAATAAACACAGCTGTAAGCGACGACGCGAAATGTGGTATAAACTTAGTAGCAGAAATTTTCAGTACCTACAACTAGTGGTGGCAAAGGTTATCGAAAAATTATTAGGTATCGACTATAGCCAAAAGAAATATTGTCGCTATAAAGTACTCTGTTTTAAGAATAGAGATGCGACAGATGCCATTCCGAAGGAAAATAAAATTGAACCAATACTGCCTATAATGGATGCCAATGATTATAAATAGTGTCTCATTTATTTTGAGTTTTAAAGTTTCATTTTTTTCCAGGGAACAGGCAGCAGCAGGAAATCATATTCATATTCATATTGTTTCCAATATCGAAAGGAAAGGTGTCAACGTGGAATATAGCAAAAGAATGCATGTTTAATTTAAAAGTACTTTAATGTTATATAGCCACACCGAAAGATATACATACATACATACATAAAATCACGCCTTTATCCCTAATGGGGTAGGCAGAACGAAAACGACCTAAACAAAGGTCGTTCCGCCACGTCTGATAAGTTTAGACGGTTATTACAAATGATTATGTATATTGCTATAGCGACGGGTCAGCCCATCGCCTCAAATCCTTTAGATGGTTTTTACAGCATGCCCGAGAGGAGATGCAGCTAGCACATTCTATGTTTTTCGATCACTTCCGGTCTAGCATGTAAGTATCGATAGTTATACTTTGTACTATTTGTATTCTAGTCTAGTTCTATTAAAATATTATCGATAGAGGATTCGGCCACAGCACTAGTGCAAGGTTTGAATTATTATTTAGCATAAAAACATCGCAGCTCGGTTTTTCACTTGCCGAGTGTAAGCCTACTTTAGTTTAGACAGTAATTTACGACGTCGAACCAGTTTTTTATACAGGGTGTGTTTATAATTACTTATTACTATTTAATGTAAACACAATATTTTCACGATTATTGTAAGCCATCTTCATAACGCAGGAATCCATGACACCTCACTATTTTAACATGAAACTTTTAATTGATTTATGGATAGATTATCACTATTTTAGAGACTTTTCATTGTAACTTTGTCGTATTATCCATTCTTCCCAGAGAAATAATTTTTTGAAATATGATTTTATTCTAAAAGGTCGTTAGTCACAAAGTTCGTCCGTGTGTAACTTTTTCCTTTGCCAAGAACCTTGTGCCAAGAACAAAAAAAAAAGTGACAACTTGATTGATTGTCAGTTTTTTTTTCGTATGCATAGGTCCGTCGCATCACAAAATATTCGAAACTGTATATTTATTTCAGTATCTAATGAAAAATGAGGTCTTGTGGATTGCCTAAATCAAGACGAAAAAAAGTCAAAGAATAAGATAGAGCAAAGTTTATGACACGGTTCGCTGGAGTCTTAAATTTTTTGTCTCGTTTGGTCGATTTTTAGTTTCTCTATTTTAAAGTAAATAAAAATATTTAAGTGATTAAAAACAAGAATATACAGTCATTTTTATTAGTACCTCTCTCTAATTTAAAGCTAAATGGCATACAGACTTTTGATGTTCAAGATGCCGTGAAATTATTTAAATGCAAATAAAAAATGCAAAGCATGGGTCAAAAACAGTTGATTTAATAATACAAAATAAATATTTAGTAAGAACATAGAATTAAAGTGAAAGGAATAAATGTTATTTCATATTAAATGCGTAGCTTATTTAGAATTTATACACATTTTTCAAGACTCTCTTTGAGCTTATATTTAGGGACCCGTAGTATCATTCTGTCGACTGTGTGGTAAGAACCTCTATTCGGAAAGAAATAGTAAATCAATTGGGTTTCTCTGATAATGGTCGCAATTAAACAATGTCAAATTAGGTACTTTGCTTAAAAGAACTAATTTGTCCTCCGCCGAATTGACACCCATTAAAACGAAAGAAAAAATGATACTCTTCTTTTATTCTTCTTTCTTTTACCTTTTTACTCAGAGTCCCATTCAAACATCATAAAGATCGACCGCGAAAACTATGCAGCTGTCACGTCGCCACCATAGCTGTCATTGCTCCAATCGCTGTCAGTGTAACCATAGCCAAATTTTGGTTTCTAACATCGCCGCCTGAACAGTTTTAGCGGTCGCACTGTACAGTCCAACCAATCTGTTGATCTGTCAATGACGCCGCTATAATACTCTGTACAACATAGCTTGATCTTTTTGACAGATGTCAAACACATACTGTTATGAAGGAGTCTCTTTCGCACCTATGATGTTTTGATTTGGTCCTGCTGTCAAAAAGATCAAGCTATGTTGTACAGAGTATAATAGCTGTAATAATTTCATTTCTGTCAGTGTAACCATAGCCAAATTTTAGTTCCAAATATCCAGAACAGATAAGGTCGATGGCACACTGTATCTCTAACTTAAGCATAGAGTCTATAGTTACTATATTTTTAAATATTTGATATCTATGGTTTTACGATAATTTACCACTGATGAATTAAAAAAACTAAACAAAATGTACAGAACCACATTGTATGAAACAATCAAACAACCTCCATTTATGGTTTTCGTTTATGAAACGTTGTCTTTAAAGGATGATTAATGAGCTCCTGTGCGTCTGAAATAATGCTCATTACTGTCACTGCTTTAATATTTTTAACAGTATAATATTTCATATTGAGAAGATGCCTATCTTTTATGGGTTTTTTTTGTCTGAGGGATTTAAGAAAAGAATGTTTAGATTTATTTCGTCGTAAATTCTTTGATGTGTTGAAAATTATCAATGCTCTCTTTATGAAGGTATGTCTATTGTGTCGCATTGCTAAATACATCCATATAAAAAATATATGGATGTATTGCATGTATTGCCGAACGTGCGTTTGTTTCTCCTTTCTTGCACGTAACAGCATAGGGCGTCGGCATGTAACAGTTAGTTTTGTACCTAGAGATGGACATATTCTAACTTTATGCCGTGGGAAAAGAACTTTATTTCAACAGGGCAGGAAGTAAGTAAAAATATAACCGTAAAATCCATAATTTCTTCTCATAATAAGCCAATGGTAGAGTCCAAAATAAAATGCGAGCGCGAATCTACCCGAACGTTATAATGTAATCAAGAAAATGTACATTATAACAAATTGTATTCGTTTAAAAATGAATGTCATTCATTACAAGCAACCCTCCATCCATAACAGTGAAATATTGGATTCGCCAGGCGTCATGCGACATGTGGCTATGTTTGCGTGTAGTAGGAGCGGGGACGTATCTTGTTTAGCGGAGGCGTATTTTGAACAGCGGGAGCGTATTTTGATTAAAGAATAAAACAATGTCAGACGTTTAAAGATTAAACGCAATCTGGGACGTAATCATACCTTAAGTGACTCAAACAGAGTTAAAAACATTTTTTATTTTCAGTAGAAAATTTTAAAATAAATGACATTCAATACTATCGCCCTAAATTCAGGGTAGGTTCGTACCCTCGGTGAGGACGTATTTGAGCTGATGATGATGATGACATTCAATACTATGTACCATCCATCCATGACAGTGAAATAATGCGTGCATCATGAGACATGTAATTTTTTTGTGAATGTTAGCAGAAGCGGAGGCGTATTTGGATAAGCAGAGCGGCTTTTGACTTTTAGTCAGTGCCTAATTCCACTCACGCTTCCTTGGACACCATTGCTATGGCCTTATACCATATCGCGAAAGTAGAGTGACTCATGGCTTCGAGGAACAAAGCGTTTGCAGCGGTTTAGATATTATTGAAGGGTGTGATAAAAATGATTTTTGACGAGGAATGTTAATCACCATCATGTTCACCGATTGTGGGTTAAAATCTGAGAGCCACTTTATAAAGTTAACTTTAATATAGCCCAATTTAATTAAATTTTAGTTTTAATTCATGAGACAATCAACCGTATTTTTCAGAGGTATTTCTTTCATCTGTTTTGTTTTATTTTTATTGTTTAAAATTTTTTATATCTTAGCAATGTGTTTTTAGTAAAGGAGCCCGTCTGCATGCACCTCAAATAAACTTCTGTGTTTCCGAATGCATACAACCCCCAACACTTCAAAGTTAGAGTGAGCTCCATCGTCGACTCCATCTCAGTCACTCCTGACCTAGACTAGAGTGGAGTCAAGAGCAAACCCATTTATAATATTAAAAAAAACATCGATTCCAATTATATCGCAAGTCGCCCCGTCTCGCTATACTTATGGTTACCGGAGTACACTGGTATAAAGAAACCACTAACCTGATTTTCCCTGCCAGCTGCTACCGCGGGCCCGTGGGTGTGTTTCAGGCTTTTACGCGTTCGAAATGTAAAACTTAAATCAACCGTTTATGAATTGAAAGTATCGATTTTCATTCTAAAATGCTGTGAATCTATTCCGGTACGGAACACTTATTATTATAAATTCACAGATAGCCATGTTGGCGCATGATGATGGAACACTGACGAATCTAACACTGCGGATAAAAAGTTTAAACAAAATATGTTCCATAAAAAATGTAATGTAAAATTAACAAAGCGATAAACATGAATCATAAGCTGTATAAATACCATAATAATTGAATGTATAGTTTAATTAAATGGTGGAATTAGCAAGTGCAATTTTAACACTGCCTCTACAAAGTAATTTCACACTTGCCGATAGTTTTACAGGAATTACACAACCACATGTCATTCCGACTTGTAAAGACCTCCCCTTCGCGAAGGGGTGCGAAATTGTGGGTTCCGTACACTGTGGCAATTAGAACTAATCGTATAACACTAATTCTGGCAAATTATAGCGAATGTTCTACAATTATTTGAATGACAAGTTGAAATTTGAGATTTTAGTTCTTACAGCGATGGAAATAGGGATTAAATATTTCATTCCTTTGACTCGTCTTCCACTGCAGTAGCATGTTACCTAATACACGGTTATTAAAAGTTTGAAATAGCTTTGGTATAATTATTGAGGGAAATAAACAATAATTGTTACGTAGTAAAACAGTTTTGAATCAAAATATATTAAACAATAAAAACATACGCTACACTACAAAGCTATATCATATACTTACTACATAACATTTTGTGTGCTCTGCTCATGTAAGGTACGTCATGGCAAAAAAGCTATGTTTTTTTAATTTATATGATAATGGGTTAAAGTTGTGTAAAACTCAACTCCTTTTCATTTCAACAGTGGTTAGGTACGTGATAAAAAATTCATGTTCTTGGGTGATATCGTGTGTGTAGTAAATAAAAGCTAATTTGGCAACTTATCTTTGTTTCCGTTAGTTTTAGTGTATTTTGGGCATTGATTTGAGAAGTCACTGCTCACAACGCTATTTACTCTTCTAAGATTTTGGGCTACACTCACATAATTTGCTAACAAACGAATGACATTTTACGCCTCTCCGAACTTCGTCTTCAAGTCACGTTTAAATTAAATACAATTATCCGAATAATATATGAACATGTTTATATTACGTCATAGTTATGCCAAGATGGCGTCGCGTGTCCGAAACACCTGTAACAGGCGTTTTAGTCGTCGGCGCCATAATTAAACAGTTTAACAGACGTTTACTTTTAATTGAGCAATTTATATTCCTTGTTGATATGCGTGGTGAATTAATTTCGAGTCGTCATGGGCTGAATATTGTCCGCAGAATTGGGTATATTTATACTGGGCGAAGGAATAGGGGCGGCTTAGTATGATGCAGCAGGGAGAAATTAGTTGTTCCCCGTGTTTTGAGATGAGGGTCAAAACCTCAGAATAGCTCCTGCGGAAAGCCAACTAATGGATTATACTACCAGGGAATAGGCAGTACAGTTAACTGTGAATGTAATATTTTTGCAGTGCGCTCTCTAACCTGCCTGACAAGCGTAGAAACGTGCCGTAACAGCTGTCCATGATGTCTAAGTCTCTCCAGCAGTGAACTGTTGAGACTTATAGCTAGGTTTTGCATAAATGGCTCGTGGTGAACGACGCGAAATGTGAGGTTTTCGTTTGCGAAGGGAATCCAAACATACAGGTGCAACCATTGCTTAGCTTAATTTAAATAATATCCAGGTTTAGGAGTTATAATGTGGAGGCCAGTTGGCCTAGTGATAATAAATGGGAAAAAGTTAGCTCCCCGCCTAGTCGGGTGTTGTGACCAGGGGACCGAAGTCCAACGGAACATGTTTCGAACTTGTATATCTACACATCACACATCTATAACTAAGAAAACTTCGATACCGCGTTTCAGTACTTGTGTTTCTTGATGTGGCGCCATCTGTCAAATACAAAGTTATGTAGGTTGCGTTTTTGTTGCGGCAGCCCTTTGCGAACAAAACCGTCAGTGTGAAAGTATAAACTTGCTAGGGTAAGTGGCAAAATACATGTTTTGTAAATTAGTAAAATTATACGGAGTGTTTTATCAGCGGTTGCATTAATAGTGGGTATTTTTGTAATGGAAGCCAGATAACGATCAGCAGTGTAACATGATGGATGAGGTACAGAATTTAAAAAATAGCTATGGACACTTGGTAACAAGTTAAGAATACTAATATAATAATGTTTTACAAACAAACAAACTCGACAAGTGTGTCTTGACCAGTGACGACAAAAAAACCAGATGATACCCAATAATAATTTAAAATATCTATAACTTTGTATACGAACTGAGCTGGAAACAATAGGTCGTTTTTTTTGTCCTAGTTTTAAAAAACAAAGGTGACTCTACTGTTTTAAAAATGAAGGTTGGAAAAGTCTTTGCTACAGTAAAACACGGTTCAGATTTTATTAAGACCTTGACATAGTCCCTATCCTAAAAGGGCTGCAAGCGTGATTCTGAATACGTGTCACAGCATAAATTATCCTCGTAATTATCTAACTCCAATCTGACGTTATGAAAGGCTTGAATCACAATCCTGTTGTCGACGACGCACAGTTGTAAATTGTTTAAATGTCTTACAATTGTGTTTGATCAAGACAAATGGCTTTGTTTACCTAAATCTCGATAAGTGACACAGAAGCAATAAATAAACAAGTATAGATATGCCATGAGAATCAAAAATACGGTGATAGCTTCATGAAGAAGGATAGCTGTACCTATTGAGAGATTGCCTTACTCGCCACAATATTGATAAATAAGGTTTTAGGTAAGATGTTATCATGCGACCTCAAAACTTGCACACCTGGCGACGCACCTAGAAAGCGAACTCAACACTGCGGGACTGACATGAAACCAAGAAGCAGGAAGATAGAAGGCATTGGAGACAATTGATACAGATACTGTGTATTGGGTTACCTTAATAGCAACAACAACCTTAAAAAATACCATTCCATTTCTTTACCAGCTAGCACTGTGCTGTTCTAAACAAACTTGTTCAAAGAATTGTTCAAAGTTTTGAAAATAATAAATATTATTCAGAAATATCTTAACAAAACTTTCAAAATTAAGGGACTTACTAAAGATCTTCATAATATCATTGAAGAAACTACTTCGTGAGGAACTTTTTCTTCAGGTTGATACATCAATTTTTATGGCGATTCTATTTGCCCTTCACGCTTTCTTCTAACGCCTATATAACTCTAAGACAGTGAATAAGCGGCAGTTTTACCTCCATTGTTTAGACCAGATTACTCGAATTTATCTGGATTACCCTCAGAACATAGAATCGGGAGAGCGATTCTGCGTGTGAACTCAATCTACTCAAAATCTTACAAAGTTTCTATTCTAGTATGTGCAAATGACACACATTAAACACGCATAAAACACAATACTCAAACACGCAAAAACAGTGTTTTTTGGTTTTTGAAGGCAGATCACATGCTTGGTATATTTTGTAAGAGGGGAAGATAGGTATAGGCTCTTATACCTCCTAAATAATACCTAACTCTCTTTTCGTATTTCAACCTATGTTCCTTAGGAAAAGTTGTTCAGTTTCAAGGGCAGGTTCACATCCTTTCAGGTGCATATACCCTTTCTGTTACAGATTGTATACCTATTTACAGATTTTAAACACAAATTGCAAACATACTGTTCTTAGTTTCTAATATCTTTGGAATTACCCTAGCTCCCGTTATACTATAGAATTGAGAACGCTTAAGTGCACCCTTAGATCGCTATCCTGCGATAATGGCCCACGATAAGACCACAATATGGAGTAAATAAGAACCATAACGCGTTCTTAGAATCACGCATCTTAAAACTTAGAGGGTCATGTAGAAAGGAGTAAGGTCATGTAAAGTTTGGCGTCTCTTTTGGGTAAGTGTGTAAGCTCGTATTTATAATGCGATCTCAAGATTGAGCGCAATAATTAAACCATTAACGCATACGAGTTCCAAATATGACCACCCATTTTGATAATTTATATTTGTTTGGTTACCTTTACTGAGTGAAAATAACTGATAAAAAAATTGTGGTCATATTTGGACTCGTATGCTGTAAAGGGTAAGTATGGATTTGACAGGCTGTTTTGTACTGAAATGACATTTCTGATACGAACTCAAACTCGCTGTCACTCTTGAGAGCTGATTATAAATACGGGCCTAGGAGGTCACTCATACGATAGGTGTAAAGGGTATATTATTATGAGATGACCGGAAATAAAGCAGAGTTTGTAATAGATATTTAGGTATGAGATTTTTTGTTTGAATAGGATGCTCTGTATTTGGCTACCTTGAAGAGAGAAAAAAAATTAAAAATTACTGCAAAAAATAACACCCTGAAAACTAGATATACCTATCTGGGGACGTAGATACAAAAACTATGAAAAGATGTTCAGTACCAACTAAGAATGATAAGAACTAATAGAACCATTATTTTCCAATTAAAAACAGATTATTAACTGACGTAGGTAGGTAAATAGGTTTGCTTAGTATAAAGCTACGAGTATAAAGCCATTAGGAGATCGGTCCTAAAACAACATTAAATATCCTATTTACTACGCCTAAGTGGGCTCAAGCTTATCTTGACAAGGCCTCTTTTAAGTAATTAGACGGCTTATAACGTTGCTAAGTTCTTCGTAGAACTTAAATCATTTAAAGTGTTCACTAATATTCATATTTTTTTAAACATCTGCGAGAAGAAAATAATTTCCAGATGTTTATGTCGGTACCTACTCTGCATGTGTGCAGGTTTCCTTGTGATGATAAATTTTCTTTCACCGCTAAAGCACCAAATAAACGTCATAAAATGAAATTCGGAAACTGAAAAACACATCGTTATGAGATTCGAACCACGACCTCCTGCAAAGGAGGCACTGGCTTACCCATGCCCATTAATTTGAGACTAATATTTCCTAAACCGTCAGCAGATCAAATAAAAGCTAGATGGAATAGGAGCACTCATATCTTTCACTCTTGTTCGCGTCCGTCAAAGTTTTTGTTCGTCGGTTTCATATCTAGCGTTGTGATGACTGATGGGGCGGAACGGGTGTCACGGCGCCTAGTTCATATTAGGAGACTTTAATTCTATACCACATGTTGGTAAATTACTGCTCTATGGGGTGGATTTGATCTCAAGACGGGGCAGCAATGTACCAGGCTTATTATAAGCTTAGGTTGGAGTCACAGAGTACTATACTATTACCGTTGGAGTATTCGTAAACCACGTCAGCGGTTTAGTTTTCAGTAAAGTCAACAAAATCTACAAAAAAAAATCCACAGAAAGTGCACACCTGAAACCTGAAATGATCAGTTCACACCTTACCCCATTTTTGGAGATATATCTGGGTGACTACATTGGGGATACGTTTCGCAATTTAATTGGAAAAGCAAATTTTTTTTTTCATATCCTGAAATAGTTTTTTGTGAAAATTGTTCAGTTGCGTTGACTTGCGGTACTTAAGCTGACCCATATAACACCCCGTATAACCCTCTCCCAGAAAACGCCAACACCAGTCACCTGATTGGGACCATACGGAACAAATATCTAAATCTAAACAAAGCGGTAGGTATCTATGAATGTACGTAGAATTTTTCAGTTGTTTCGTAATAAATCCGTTTCCGCATGTGCGGAATGATGGATCGCCATAATATGCGGACAAAACCTTAATGTGTCTTCAAATTGTGGGTTAGAAATTCATTGATGTCCACAGCTGTAAGTTATATTCTTTTATTTCATAGATTTTTTTGCAGTAATTTTTAATTTTTTTTCTCTTCAAGGTAGCCAAATACAGAGCATCCTATTCAAACAAAAAAATCTCATACCTAAATATCTATTACAAACTCTGCTTTATTTCCGGTCATCTCATAATAATATACCCTTTACACCTATCGTATGAGTGACCTCCTAGGCCCGTATTTATAATCAGCTCTCAAGAGTGACAGCGAGTTTGAGTTCGTATCAGAAATGTCATTTCAGTACAAAACAGCCTGTCAAATCCATACTTAACCCTTTACAGCATACGAGTCCAAATATGACCACAATTTTTTTATCAGTTATTTTCACTCAGTAAAGGTAACCAAACAAATATAAATTATCAAAAATGGGTGGTCATATTTGGACTCGTATGCGTTAATGGTTTAATATTGCGCTCAATCTTGAGATCGCATTATAAATACGAGCTTACACACTTACCCAAAAGAGACGCCAAACTTTACATGACCTTACTCCTTTCTACATGACCCTCTAAGTTTAAGATGCGTGATTCTAAGAACGCGTTATGGTTCTTATTTACTCCATATTGTGGTCTTATCGTGGGCCATTATCGCAGGATAGCGATCTAAGGGTGCACTTAAGCGTTCTCAATTCTATAGTATAACGGGAGCTAGGGTAATTCCAAAGATATTAGAAACTAAGAACAGTATGTTTGCAATTTGTGTTTAAAATCTGTAAATAGGTATACAATCTGTAACAGAAAGGGTATATGCACCTGAAAGGATGTGAACCTGCCCTTGAAACTGAACAACTTTTCCTAAGGAACATAGGTTGAAATACGAAAAGAGTTAGGTATTATTTAGGAGGTATAAGAGCCTATACCTATCTTCCCCTCTTACAAAATATACCAAGCATGTGATCTGCCTTCAAAAACCAAAAAACACTGTTTTGCGTGTTTGAGTATTGTGTTTTATGCGTGTTTAATGTGTGTCATTTGCACATACTAGAATAGAAACTTTGTAAGATTTTGAGTAGATTGAGTTCACACGCAGAATCGCTCTCCCGATTCTATGTTCTGAGGGTAATCCAGATAAATTCGAGTAATCTGGTCTAAACAATGGAGAGTAAAACCTGCCGCTTATTCACTGTCTTAGAGTTATATAGGCGTTAGAAGAAAGCGTGAAGGGCAAATAGAATCGCCATAAAAATTGATGTATCAACCTGAAGAAAAAGTTCCTCACGAAGTAGTTTCTTCAATGATATTATATGAAGATCTTTAGTAAGTCCCTTAATTTTGAAAGTTTTGTTAAGATATTTCTGAATAATATTTATTATTTTCAAAACTTTGAACAATTCTTTGAACAAGTTTGTTTAGAACAGCACAG
>JARACY010004857.1:0-24665 GCA_029255725.1 Scrobipalpa atriplicella | reverse complement strand
TACAGACGTACGGACGGACAGACAAACATGACGAAATGATAAGGGTTCCTAGTTGAAAGGAACCCTAAATATGGCGTATAATTATTTATGAATTTATTTTATTAGATCAGTATGGTATGGATCTAGTGAACAATTAATGCAGTTGGAAGGTCGGCCTTGTCCCTGAAATGCGGAAGCCGCGAGACTATTAGCGGTGGAACTCAGGCTGAACTCAGCCTGGTTCAAACTTGCTGCACACAACTGATGTGAGCTCATTGATTACTTACTACATTTTCAATACGGGATGAAGGGACAGCGTACCAGACACTGATAGGGGTTGCTCAGTTAACAAAACTGGAAGACTTTCACAAGGAAATTCAGTTTCGTTGACTGTCCCTATTAGTTTCTGGTACGCTGTTCCTTACACCTTCAATAAACCATACATCCTTACGACATTGGCTGAAAAAGATGTTGCTGTGCTATACGACGGTAACGTGAGCGAGAGGTGGTGGTCTGACAAAGAATTCTCGCGAGAAGAAAATGCTGTAGCTGTACGGACTAAGGCGTTAATTTTATAGTACCTGAAGAAACCCCTTGAGAAGATGGTTATTCGTTGAATGAGACACATAAAACAGAGCTTAATAGTACTTTATTAACTGGTGAAATAAAAGTGGGCAAAGTTGACGAATACAATACAAATACTTACATATAGTACCTACCTTTTATTATTAAACATGTTGGGGCCCTCTGCATCAGCTGGGTGCCTTCAGACATCAACAACAACAACAACAACAGCCTATTACATAAATATGCATCTGGGCAGTAAAGCAGTGTCAAATGTCTCGGTGGCATATTGGAAGCTGAGCGGAATGGATACTTGTAAACATCTTTGCAGAATGTTTTTGTTGTGATAATAATTTTCTTTGAAGTTCATTTGACATTCTAAATCTTATTATTCTCTTGGGATTTAAGGATATTGGAATTAAATAGAATTGAAATATTATTCACCTATGTAATATGTAAACAAGTATGTACTTATTTTGAAGTTTCGTCATCCCTTGGATTAGTTATGTTGTGTTGTGAGGCGTTGACGAATAACCCGATAGAGAGCAGCTGATGCAGATGCAGTGCTAAGAGATGTTTGTATGTAGGTATTTATATACTGCTCTTCTTGGTTGTATATGTTGTATATATATCTGGTTGTTGATGTTGATGTCCTTTTGTAAAAAAAAAAAAAGAGTTAAGTATGTATATCAGCCAGGTATTACTTCAGACGGCACATTATCCTAGAGGCTGTTTATAATAAAATAAGTAACGACCTTGGTATTTATTACTGACACGTTTAGTATTTAATTGTTAATAAAACTACCTATTTGTTTCTGTCCAGTCCAAGTTTAATACTAAGCTAAGTTTGTCTTATTTCACTGTTCTAATTATATATTTAGTGCCTACATTACGTGTCGTAAAAAACTACCACTCATATATATTATATATATAGTATAAAACAAAGTCGCTCCCCGCTGTCTGTTTGTATGTATGCTTAGATCTTTAAAACTACGCAATGGACCTGGATGCGGATTTTTTTAATAAATAGAGTGATTCAAGATGAAGGTTTACATGTATGCATAATATAGTAGAGAATCACTGATAATTTTAGAAGTTTCTAATGTGATGACGTAAATAAACTCATTTTTTTTGCGCTTACATTGCAAACGCTCCCTGAACCCTACGAGATAGATCAAATTAATATAGGTACTACAGTATTGTACACCTTAATAAGATCTCCAAAAAAGTCCGCGAGATTAGGGATAACCCACAATAACCATTTTTAATCATTTACATTTTACGAGAAATAATGGCTTATTTACGAAGCAATTTTAAGAACATACTGCATTAATTCTTATCCAAAAAAATATTTTATTAAGTTTGGACATTATGGCTCGTATTTATAAAGCGATCTCAAGTTTGAGAGCAATATGAAGTGTGGATTTGACAGACCGTTTTGTACTGAAATGACATTTTTGATTCAAACTCAAACTCGCTGTCACTCTTGAGAGCTGATTATAAATACGGGCCTAAATGTAGTAACTCTATGCTTTCGATCAATACTTTAAAAGATATCAAGCGAAAAATATGACGCGAGACGCGCGCCCCACGGCACTGTGTGTTCAGATGTAGGAATTAAAAAAAAAATCTTGCTTGAAAACGTTCCAGAAGACAAACTATAAACCTAATAGGTATAATTTACTGACAGAGTACTTATATCAATGCAAACAGTATTTTTTGCTACTTTCCGGCTCGGAATCAGTGTTTTTGCCATGCCTTTAAAAATCGTATTTAATTAATTACTAACTTAATCGGCAATGATATTAAATTTTATACCCGTGCGAAGCTGGGGCGGGTCGCTAGTATTCTATAATGTAATGCTTTACTTTAACACAGACAAGGCCAGATTGAAATTCTTGTATTCTTATATAATTTTCCATAATTA
Source organism: Scrobipalpa atriplicella (assembly GCA_029255725.1). Taxonomy (NCBI): domain Eukaryota; kingdom Metazoa; phylum Arthropoda; class Insecta; order Lepidoptera; family Gelechiidae; genus Scrobipalpa; species Scrobipalpa atriplicella. Next base: position 22,195 of record JARACY010004857.1, on the reverse strand, counting down.
TTAGGTGAAGCCTAAGTAACAATACTAATGAAATAATTGTTATCAACTAAGATTGCGCGGTAATAAGTAACCAGTAATGGTTCATCTTGGGTGTTTGTTTTTTTTTTTACCATTGGCAATTAACCTCGTTATTTCATAACTGTCGGAGGAAGGATGGGATTTAATTGGATTGCCTACATCCAGGTTTTGTTGGAAGGATTTAACTGCGAAGAGCACAAAGCAAAGTGAATCGTTCGGTCGTTCGCAGTCGCGCAGTCTGGTGAGACAAAGCGAGGTCAATTGATAAATTATGCGTAATAGCGGTATACTAGGTTACAGCATTAAACTATTATCCAAGATTTACTTTGTTCTAACATTTGCCTTTTGTCTCTCTAGCTGCAATCGGAGTACATTTTAAAACTTTCGACTGTCCGTTGCTTTAACTTATCTTCTTTATTTCCTTCTTCTATATCTTAAAACCATCATTCTTGTCTTCACTCATCGTCCGCTCCATCCAGACTCTCTTTCGCACTCACACAAATAATCTTCTCTTTTTCACATCTTAGTTAAAAAACCATTATACGTCATCGTTCGCTCATTCACCAATCACCATAGAGATCCCACACTCGGCCGTCCTGAACCATGTCTGCCCTCAGACATGCACACACCGCATGAATACGAGTATGTGTTATATTTCATCCCCCTAGAGTATTTCTTTAAAATAAAATGAAAATTAGGAACCTGTCCATGGTGTGGTGTGGTTAAATAAAATATTATATTCTTCTATTTAATGGGCTATTAAAAATATTCCAGCTCTTTCTGTTCCCGAGCATATTGTAGAAACCAGTAGGGAGAACTAAGGATAGGTATACGGGGTGTAAGGGACAGTGTCCCGCAATCTTATAGGGGTTGCTCAGTCAACGAAACCGAACAACTACCACCAGGATTTTTTTTCAGGAAATGAAAACAAAATTTTGCTTTTCCATACAAAATGACCACCTCGATCAGACAATTTGTATGGAAAGGCAATTTTTTTGTTTCATTTCCTGAAAAAAATACCTGGTGGTAGTAGTTCAGTATCGTTGACTGAGCAACCCCTATCAGTTTGCGGGACGCTGTCCCTTACACCCGGTATTGTATTTGGTAGTGCATGGAATGGAATATGTTTGTTACACTTTCTTTTTACCGTTTTATTATCTTAGTGAAATTATCCTCATACGACAGGTATTTGTCAGATGCGTTTCCTAAAACGTTTTTTAGGGTTCCGTACCCAAAGGGCAAAAACGGGACCCTATTACTGAGACTTCGCTGTCCGTCCATCCGTCCGTCTGTCCGTCCGTCTGTCTATTACCAGGCTGTAACTCATGAACCATGATAACACGTGATGTATTTCTGTTGCCGCTATAACAACAAATACTAAAAACAAAATAAAATAAATATTTAAGGGGGGCTCCCATAAAAAAGTGATATTCTTGCTCGTTTTTGTAGATAATGTTTTGGAGACTGTATCTCAAGAACCGTGATAGTTAGATAGTTGAAATTTTCACAGATGATGTATATCTATTGCCGCTATAACAACAAATACTAAAAACAAAATAAAATAAATATTTAAGAGGGGCTCCCATACAACAAACGTGATTTGGTTGAAACCTACCGAGACTGCGTTTTAAAAACCTACTAGCGACATCTAATGTTAAGTCAGCAAAACCAATCATCACAGTCAGATCAGTGCGTTTTAATAACCTACTAGCGACATCTGGAACAAAGAAGATAAAATAAAATCCGTAACTAATATTATAACTGCAAAAGTTTAGATATTTTTACTCAGTCATGCTTATGTTGTATAGATAAGGGTAGCGGAACCCTTCGTGCGCGGGTCCGACTCGCACTTGGCCAGTTTTTTATTTGATTATTGATGCCACGTCTACCTCGTAAGAAATAAATCTGTAGACGAGATCTAATCATTCAGATATATTATGGTGTAAGGAACAGCTCCCTCCCTTCTCGCAAACTGATGGGGTTGCTCAGTCAACGAAACTGAACTTTCGCCAGGAAATTCATGAAAGGATAAAATTGTTGGTTTCCCCATACTAATTGTCTGGTAATTTTGTATGAGGAAGACGTTTTTTTTTTTCCTTTCTTGTAAGAATTTTCGAGGGAAAGCAGTTCCGTGGACTGAACAACCCCTAATCAGTTTACTGGAAGCTGTCCTTTTCTGTATTTTGATTTTTCCAGGCAAAATGAACCTACCTTTTATACTTAATACCTTGAGGGGTTAAAACAATGGAAGACTATTAAATTCAGCAAAGCCGGCAAAATGGCCAAGCTCAATTTACGGACCTAAACTCAAGGTTTTAGACCAGCTACTTACAACAAGAGCCTAAACTAGCAAACCGACCGAAAGGCAGGCTGTCGATCAGTATCGAAGGCCCTATTATGTTATGTGGTTCAATGTGGTCGTTGACGCTCAGCCTACCCAGTAAGGCTTACAGGCGTGACTATAATGTATGCATGTATTCATAGATAGCAGTAACGCAATGATAGATATCAAAACTCAAAATTAAGCAAAGCTAACAGATATTTTGAGTTTTTGAGACGAGCGAGGCATGCATGCAGAACTAATTATGTAATGTACTTCTCAAAATTCATGATGCAGGTAAAATCTGTGAACCATTTTCCCCAAACACTCGTTGGATTGTGAAATAATGTTAAGATGCTAGGTCCGTCAGCTTGACAAGGACTACTTGTGTAATTTGCTGGTAAATTAGAACAAAGTACTTAAAATAGCTATTCTGTGGTAACAGTCTGTGTGTGGTGTACCACGGGTGTGCAGGTAAACATATGCAGGGTCCTTAAATTAAACTAATAATAGCAGTAATTGAAAGTCACGGAGTTCAATGTTCGTATCGGTTTAAGTGTTGAAAATAATGATTATAATAGCAATCAAATATAGCTTGCCTTTCGCAGCTTTGTACGTGGGGTCCTTTGATTCAGGATACATTTCAGCGTCGTCACTTATTCATAAGACGTGTCATGCTGCCATGAATTTGGTCACGTCACGGTACGAAGCTGCTTGAAGCTAGAAGTAGTAGACCTGTGTCGCAGAGACTATGAAATGATAAGTTCAGGCTCTCTGGATAAAGAAAGCGTGTGACTGGTTTATTGGTAAGTATAGTCTTGGATGAAGCCTCCACCAGCAGTGCACTACAGTGGACTGAGGTGTTGGGATGTGGATAAGGCCAATAGGAGATGTAAATCTGGTGAAATCCATTATGGCGCAGGCTTTGGATCCCGAGCTTATACTTAATTGATGTTTACGACAAATCATCGTGTATATTAGTTAGCATTACTATCGCCGCCTCATAAGTAATATGTGTTACTATTCTTTACTTTTTGCCGCCATACAAACCGTAGCAGGTAAAACTACCATAAAACTTTAATTTCCATCAATAATATTAATAATCGGATTACCTACAATAAAATAGCCGACTACCGTTTTCACTAAGCTATTATGAATGCTCATGTTACATAACAATAACCATGGCGAGCACCTTGACTTTCCCCAGAGTGCATTTGGGGACGTTACGTGGCCGGCACCCTTGACTTTAACCTCGGCGCGGCATTGCGAGTGACCCTCGCGCGCATGCGTGAGCGCCCGCCGCCGCCGCCGCATGCGCAGCCGCCGCGCCGCTCGTGACGTGAGCTCAGCCAGTCGTAAGTGCAACCACGGATAGGCACACCTCACCTAATAAGTATAGGAGGTAGATAATAGTCCTCCCAACCGATTTTCGGTGATGGCAGCCAATCTCCCAGAGATCGGCCAACTGCGCGGGACTAGTTTTTAGCCATAATAGGTTAAAAAATATGTTATCTGCCACTAATGAGTCTACCGGAGCGGCAAAATCGTTTACTGGAAATTCATACACAGGACGTAGGCTCAATTCGATTAAATATTAATATGAAAGTGTGTGTGTGTGTGTGTGTGTGTATTAGACTGCAGGAAATTGGTTCAATCTCGTGTTAGTTACGGTTAAGGGCCCAGGGCATTTATAGCTTTTGCTTTGCGCCGTGGTCGAGGCAAGGACTTGTGCTCTTCCGGCACGTCGGAAACAGATTTTTGCTGATATAGCTAGCTGAAGTACAAACCTACAATGCGTGTTTCCAAAATATGTAGAGTAAGAATTTTATCCTTTTACTGGCATTTCCGACGTGGAAACCATTAACAACAGATTTTTACTATTTAAATACCTACTACATATTATAACGTCCTCACTTTCCTTAGGTAGGTACATTCACACTCAGAACTACTTAGGTAGGTTAGGTACTTATTGCTTTTCCTCATTTTCATCACAAATCTCGTTTTTTACACATGATAATTTCGTAATAGAATAAATAAAATTAAGTAAAAATACGTCAACAACTAATCTAAACTTATAAAATCGTTTGTCCTTACTGACCGACTGATTATTAACGTAACCTCCTATCAAGAAAGGATTATTGTATTTTTTCCCCCTAAACGGGTATAAAAGGGGGTGTGAAGTTTGTATGTAATTCCGTTAATTTTGAAGGTAAGATCTTCCGATTTTGTATTAAGGTTAAAGAATAAAAAATAATTAACAAGTGTTTCAACGTTTTTGATTATTCGACCCCGATATTTGAAAAGGGGGCTGAAAGTTAGTATGAAAATCTGTCAATTTTGAAGTTATGATCTTTCAATTTTTAATTTAGGCTAATGATTAAAAAATAATGGCCACGTGTCTCATCGGTTTTGAAAATTCCACCCTCTAAGGAATGAACTAGGTTAACTGACTCATCAACGCAGAGCCTAAACCTAAGGTTCCGTATCTCAAAAGGAAAAAAGGAACCCTTATAGGATCACTCGGTTGTCCGTCTGTCTGTCTGTCTGTCTGTCTGTCTGTCTGTCTGTCCGTCTGTCTCAGACCCTTTTTCTCAGGAACGCTTGAAGGTATCAAGTTTAGGCTCGTATTTATAAAGCGAGATTATTATTTGAGTGCAATATCAAGTACGGATTTGACAGACCATTTTGTACTGAAATGACATTTCTGATACGAACTCAAACTCGCTGTCACTCTTGAGAGCTGATTATAAATACGGGCCATCAACGCTAGGGTCCCTTGAAGCTGTAAAAGAATCTTCTTCTAAGTCCTTGCAATCAAAAGATACGAGCATTTGTTTGATAATTTGCAAGGGAATCGAAAACTAAAAGTACACTTTTTTGTGATGTAACTAAAAAAATATACTTTTTGGATTTTTTCCTTTGATTGTGCTAGGAGACATTGCTTCTTGCCAAATTTCAATTTTATATGTTCTTGATAATGGCTCTTTATACATTATTATTTCAGTGATGCAAGTGTTTCTAGGGTTATGAAACTATTATTTTATGATAAGTTCACCTTAGAAAGCCAGTATGAGATTATTGCAGTGAATTTTCTCTTAGGCTAAGAGTCTTAGCTCTGATAGTCTAGGTTCAGAGGTATTTGAGACTGCGTTGATAGAATAACTCAGCTAATCCAGAAATCATCGTCTCCTTAGAAATGAATCATATTTCATTAGGTACATTATAAATTGCTCGTTTCTGTTACCGTTGCAAGTTAAAATCCTATTCTATAAATGTAAATATTCTGTGTAAACTGAATATATCATGTCTAATGAATCTTAATTGAATTAATTATGTATATTGCATCCTGATATTGTATAAGTACTCACGTCTTTGATATACTCGCTTGATATGTGTTTCCGCATCCGTCTACCTTAAATGGCTTATCAATAAATGTTATAAATCCCTTTACACATTACTCTGTATTTCCTATACATTATTATTATTACACAGGATGCAAAAAACAGCTAGCAGTTTTATGAAACCAAAAAAAATATCTAAGAACAGCAAAGCAATGATAAAAAACATATCCTACTCGGCTATATACCGGATATTCCGCGCCTAATTATTTGTCTTTTCGTCAGTATAGTACTCGGAACAGTACAGTAGGAGGTCCGTCTTAATGACAGCTGTTCGTTCTGACCATACAACGTACAATATAAGGTCAACCGGGGGAATTGCGTCTATGGGGTAGATGCGGCAATTTGCTATGACTCAAAAACTAACCATAATGCAAAAACTTCAGCGATCTAGAGGTAGCAGTTTGAACTAAATTTGTATCTTAAAATAGGAACAGAGGGCGTTGTCTTGAATTACCAAAAATGGGGTAAATGCGTCTAAAATCCACCTTTAAAAAAAAGCTTTAATAACTTTTATGTGCGTTACTCTTTAAGAAAGCTACTTAATAAATCTTAAACTTAATTCATTACAAAATGCATATTTGATATCGTTTTTGAAATTACTTAATAGTATAAATTTTTGTGGGCCATCGAACTCAAAAAACGAAAAATGCGACGCATTTTCCCCGGTTTACCTTAGACCCCGGGATAATTTACTAGATACGAGAAAAATATTAAATAAAATATTTTATGTTAAAATGTTGTCTTTATTTGATAATTTGCCGGGATTTGATCAAATCGCTTAGGGATTTGGCCAAGTCCCTAATTTTGTCATATCCCTGCGACCTGCGACATATACAAGTTCCTCCTATGATCGATAGATTGGAACTCGGTACGGTGGTCCTAGAACTGAGATTTATTATGTGTGTAGATAGATAGTTAGATACAAAAAAAGGTATATTTTATTTTCCACGCGTTGATGCTCTCCCCAAAACCATTCCGTGTAAAATTCCCTACATTTTGGGGAATTCGCCACTTTTTGGCAACCCTCCCAGTGACATAACACGAATGATGTCAAGGTCCGTTTCCGTTTTGGCGGAAAATTTAAACCCTTCCCTATTAACTGGATTGTAAAATGGGTCATAGAGTCAGGCATAGTAACTAAATTACACTTTTGGGTTATTCATCAATTACTGAGCCACACACTCGCATACAAAATAAATATTTATTTTAAGAAATTATTAAAATTACTAATTAATAAAATTAAACAAAATTAATTTTAATTTAACTTTTATTATATCAGTAATAAAAGTATTTTGTTAATCTATCTTTGTTTAAATATGTACGATTTGAGTACTTAGATACCTATAGATGATCCTTTTGATACTCGAAAGTGTTCTCATTCTCAGTTGGCGTCTTTTTCGGGCTAAGCTCGTAGGTACTTAGCGCGTAAATGCAAATTGCAGCATAGAGTCAAGCCTTAGCCCTAGCCTAGCCTTAGGCATTTGCTGGTAAGGACTTAATTACATAATGCTGCCAGTTCCTGTATTATGGAGAACTGTGCTCGAGCCATTGCGCTCAAGCTCTAAAATTTCAGGTGTTCTTGTAGCTTTTAGAATTTAAAAGATTTTAGGACGTAGTCTGTGCAATCCTCTCTGCGGAAACAAAAAAAAGCCCAAAGAAGTCTTAAAGGCGAGGACGACAGTGTAGGTTTCGAAAATCTTTCCTCTATGTTGAGGTTATACTCGTAATATAGACAAGATCCGACGCAGATACGTCAACTGAACCACTACGATCGGTTCAGGTAACGAATCATAAAATAAATAATATTTTGAATTCGTCAATTGAACCGGCCTTTAAGTTTGCATAGAAGGCGCCAAAAAGTTACAGTTAGCATAATTCATTACATAATTTAATAATTCATTACATAATTTAAAAGTCGGGTCAGTTGTGCTGTGGTACAAAATATTATTTATTTTATGATTCGTCACCTGAACCGATCGGATCGTAGTGGTTCAGTTAATGGGCGCTTTTCCACTAAACGGCACGGCACCGGCACGGCGACGATCACGTGACAATACCTATGGGAATCGATGACATGCCGTGCCGGCAAGTGGAAAAGCGTGTCATATAATTTCAATGATTTTCATACATTATGTCATCCACGATACCGTCGACGGTACCGTGCCGTCGCCGTTGCCGGTGCCGTGCCGTCTAGTGGAAAAGCGCCCAATGTAGAACTCTACATAGATAGATAGGTGGCGAAATTTCTAAACTCTATTCTACATCCATGAGTCAAAGAAAAAAATATCTAAGTACTTATTTGATACTTATTTGGAATTATAAAACATCGTGAGGAAACCTGCAAACACCTACGAAGAAATTCAAAGGTTGCGTGTAACCTAATCTAGGATTGGGTCTGGTTTCCCTTCTGGGTTGCGGAGGTCAGATGGCAGTAGCTCTGTGTAAAAACCAGTACCCTCGTTCAATCCCCTAGATTAGGTAGCCGACCCCATGAAATACGGGAAAAGGCTATGAAGATGAAGAAAGCAACCATATGTATCAAACAAGTTTCACGTTTTTGTTGTTGCATTCTGTTGTTGTTCTTTTTCTGCATTTTTATTTTATTTATAAGTCTATTTTATACGGCAGGTTGTAAGCCGAAGGTCTTTCCACATGCATTTAATTATTCACCACAGATTTAGATTGTCTCGTGTGTATAGTGTAATAATTAACATGTATGTAATTTATACTGTATGTATAGGTTCAGTTTATATAATTATTAGATAAAAACTTAATAGCCTAGTTTTGTTAATTGTTTACCTTTTGAATTTAATAGTCACAGTCCAATCTACATACATTATATACAAGAGAATGATAAGTAAGTAGCTAAATAATAAACAAGTCGTTTCTAAAATGGCTCTCTCTCTCTCAGGTACATATCCAGATTGCATTTTTTTTCGCATGGGAGTAAGATATTTTTACTGTTGCAATAATCTTATGGTAGGTTACCTTGAGGATAATGTAGCTATTAATGGAGAAAGATATCAAAATCAGTCCAAAAGTTTTTAGTACTTATTTTTATTAGTAGTTATTCATTTTAAAAATGCAAAGTAAATGTAAGTAAATAGACGTTAGAAAGGCCTAACTAACCTACCTATGTTTTATAGTGTATTTTAAAGCAAATAAAAGGAAGTGTTATAATTCCACTAAGTCGTGAGGTATCATTTCCTGGGTCACGTAGGCACCATGACAATGTGGATATATTGACACAGATATACACAACACATTAACCTTGTGAAAGAGTCTGTCTCAAGATTACAACCAACAAACAATACAATTTTGGAAACGTTATTTTTGCTAATTTATGTCAAGAATAACCTGCAAAATTGTATGATGAAAGATATGATATGATGCATATTACTAATGATTTATCAATGAATATTAAAATAACTAACTCCTTTATTTTACGTTTAGTGTCTTCCATAGATACTTGAAACAGGAAAACTTTTAAATTGTTTATAATATTTCGGGTTATCCGAAAAAAACGTTATAATTCAGATTCTGACTACTGAGAAATTATAAAAAATAAAACAAATTAAAAACAAATGAGTAATATTTTTTTATACTGATCTTGTACTTTTATACTATTAACTACGAGTAGTTACGCTCAACTTTTAAAATAAATTATGCACTCCGTTCTATTTTTACAATAATAAATAACAAACCTACATAAAAGCATTTATATAAACAACATTAACTATAATCATGCATAAGTTAAAAATGTAGTTCTAGAAGTTCGGAGTATGAATGATCATGGGAAATAATGACCTAGGTACATGGTCATTGGTAATACCACAGAACTACAGAACATTATAAATAAAATACAAAATCCTCTGTTGGATATTAGCCTCTTCAAATTCGTAATTACATTTCTATAAGTAGGTAACTACCTACGTTTTACCATGGACGAATAAAACAAAGTTTTACTTATATCACGTAAACTTACTGAGATAATAAGGTATTTCCCGCGATAAAAAGTTGCCGATGTCCTCTATGTGTCTCAAGTTTCATCTGGATACGTCCAGTGGATGAAGCATGATTGAGTAACATTCAAACATACAAACTTTTGCATTTATAATATTAGTTAGCAGACAGGCTGGCAAATGCAAAAGATTCACAGAGCAGGCTGATGCCCTAAACCTAACCCTGGATTATACCCGTGGCCGTCTTTGACTGCCATCGAGAAGGGAGGTGGCGATGCTATTTTAACCTGCACAGCAGTACCCTATATCCTAACTGCCTCCGTGGTCTAGTGGTCTGAGCCATGAGCTCCCGATCCGGAGATCCTGGGTTCGATTCTTAGGGAAGAAACACAAAATAGGTTTTTGTCAATTTATCACTTAGCTTAGGACAATTTGAATCACCTGATGTTTGGAAGAAAAAAGATTCCGTGCTTCGTAGGCACGTTAGGCCGTCGTCAGTCCCAGCTTCATCTTCGATAGTGGTCGTTTCACAAATCAAGTCAGAGGAATATAAGCTGTGCTTATATTAGGTGGTTTAAAATCTCTGACACCAGGGTTCATAGGGTCGATCAACTCGAAACCCACAGGAAAAGAAGAAGCTGTACCCTACTACTTGGTAAGATTAACGTCAAACAACAATGACTTAGCTGCTCACAATTACTGTCCCACGCTGTTACAATATTCTTACTTCTATTCTGTTGGACATTTTAATTCGTCATGATTTAAATAAATTAAATAACTCGTCACGTGATGGCCTTGTGTTATAATTCTCACCAAATGCTAAACTGTAAAAATGGAGCAAGTTTTCCGATTCAAAGTATATTCTAAACTAGATAGGGCAATTTGGCAAGAAAACGACTTAAATCACAAATAAAATTATTGCTCTCATGGTAGAAAGTGTCGGTTAAGGACTTTAGGTAAGTATATTAGTTAAATCGTGTCATTTGCAACGCCGATTTCCCCGCAATAGTCGTATATACAGGGTGTAAAAAAGTACTGCGTTCCTTTAAACAACGTGCTCTACTGATGATACCAAACAACTTTCCCAATACACAAAATTTGCCTTTTCCATACAAAGGATGCTCTCCTCATTTGTATGGATCTTTTCCTTGTCCCGCCATCTTTTTCTTGCGGGACCCAGTCAGTAGCTAGTTTTGCCCACCTCTCTGCATCGGTGCATTCGGATGACATGATCTGCCCCCAGTCCCACTTAAGCTTTGCGGCTTTCTTGTCTACGTCTGTTATTTGAGTGTTGGAGCGGAGGGTTCTGATGCGGTCGATCCTTGCTCGTTGACACACCACGAGCCTGAACTTTTGTGAACCGGTCAGGGACCACACGTCTGCGCACCGTAAGTAAGAATGGACAGGATACATATATCGACGAGTTTTCTTTTTATACATAGTGGAAGGTCGCCCTATATCAGGTCTTTCATGGACCAGTAGCTCCTCCAGGCAGTACCTATAAGATTTTTGTAATATTTTATTATAAAAGTTTCAATGCTATCAATGCTATAATGGGTTCTGGCATGGTATAGGTATAAGAAAAAATCTATCTTATACCATGGGCTCTGGCTGGATGTCATATTGAAAAAGGACAGCGGATTTTATTGTCTGTGTTACGCGTTATCTGTCAAATGATAGCGGGTAAAATACGATCTGTGACGGTACGCCTGCGCCTGGTACGCCAGAATCTTGCAGAAAAGCGTAGAGTATATAAAACAGATAAATTTAAATTTTTATTTTCTTGCCATTTTGGATTTTTTTTAAATAAACATTGAATTCATAAATAAATATTTTGAAATAATGTATCTGCGAATTATTTTAAGATTTAGATAAAGAAACAATAGAAGTGTTTAATAACGGGTCTTAGCATGGATGGTTTTGTTCCAAAACTTTGCAGTTATTGAACTATTTTCAAATCAATAATGGTCGAGGTTAAACTCCTTTCAAGAGACTGATGATGATAGAAGGCCTAGCGATTGAGCTTAGTAATGTTTGTAAGTTTCGGTATAATAGTAGCAATTCGAAGTTGCAAAATACGCGACTTAACTTATATAAGTCCACCTGTCACTTACTATCATGAGGGAAGAGTACGGGATGGAAATAATTTTAGTTGAGATTTAGTTAAGTTGGGATGGTTACGAATCGGGCCCATGAATTCACTTTGTAAATAAGCCTGGAAAAAGAAAGGGGAGGCCTTTGCCCAGCAGTGGGACAGTTTAGGCTAGTATAATAAAAAAATATATACGTAAGGCGTCATCGTTAGTGACGCGACGCGGTGACCGGTTGACCGCACCGCACCGAACCTACGTCACTTATCACTTCCTCGGAGAAACCTGTCGTCATATATTATTGACTTGCCGGAATTGACGGTGTCACCTATATGTGTATGGGTTTTTCAAAGAAACATTTTACGCAATTATTCGAGATGTTAGGGGAAATAGCGCTAAGAGCGTCCACTTGTGGTCACATCGCGTTGTAGTTTAATTTAGATTGGTTATGATTATGAAGAAAAAATATCAGCGTCCAACGAAACTTGACTTCTACGCGTCGGCATCTCGGCATACATCGTAGGTAGGCTACGATGATGCGTAGGACCACTACGCGGACTCCTAAGTCGATTCACGCCGTCCAGTTACTAATTCTAATTCTTAGTACCGCTGTCACTTTCTTATATTTGACATAAGAACAAGATAGTAAATAAGCACGTGTGTTTGACATTCCTAATCTGACATTAAATTGCTTAAATTTGACATTAGATTGCTTATTTAACGTAAAATAAGGAACATGCTCTATGCTCGTTTCTTATTTAAAGCAGTTTATGTCAAATTAGGTACGTCAAACACATTATTTTATTTGCTATCCTGTTCTTGTGTCAAAGTAAAGAAAGTGACTGCGCTATCTTAAAATTAGTCAAGAATGTGGCGGCCAGAATCTAGAGCAGTATCAACTTAGAGTAAAACTCTGGCAATATATTTCATTTAAGATTATAATTATTATTTTACTTTGTTTCTTATTCCTAACACATTATAAGTTAAAATCAATATTATTGTCGCTAATGCGAGACAAATTAATGATCCCATGTATGTGCCATCGAAGGGCAAACATACATTGCACAATGCTTGTTACAGATAATCTAAGGATAAGTCTACTACATTGATTGATTTTGCATTGACCATGTCTAGTTGTAACAAGTTAAAGGTGGACAAGTAAAAGTAATTGATTACATAACGTAAGCAACAGGGAATACAGTTGACAAGAGACAAGGCTACCCCGACGCGACGCTTGGGGCGGAGGTCAAATTTTGGCAGTCGCTGTTTAAAAACTACCACTTGCGTTCGCGAATTGAACTTTTTATTTCGTTTTCGGAATAACATTGCAAAATTATTTTTATTTTTATTTTATTTACTTACTACTTTTCGCTCGCGATTTCACCAGAGATAAATATAGTTTTGCTGCGGTAAAAGCTTAACCTATTATGCGTTTTAAGTTTCATCCCAATCCGTTCAGTGGGTACAATTTTATAATATGTACCTAACATATATCCTACAGTTCCTTGTGAACTATACCTATTTATTTATTTATCGCCCGGCTACCGAAGTCATAAGCCACTCAAAGCTTTTGCCAAAACTAGTGCGCGGCGCGGGCGCAAGTCGCAAGCACAAGTCAAGGTCTTCAAAACGCGTAGCCAGCGGCCAAACTGTAGCAGGAACAGGTTTATTGCCAATATTGCTATGATAAAGACCTGCCTTGCAATAACGTGCAGGGCTGCTACTCAAAACTATCATCGGTCCAATCATTTTATAGGTACAACGTACAATATGTTTATGATTTGACATTTGACGACAAAGTTGTATTTCAAAGTTGATTTTTATAAACACAATGGTAGCAATTCGTGGTTGCAAAATACGCGACTTAACTAATATAAGTCCATACCTGTTATCATATGAGAAAAGAACGGGATGGCAATAATTTTAGTTGAGATTTAGTTAAGTCGGGATGGTTACGAATCTGGCCCATTACCTACGTTACTCACTTCACTCCTGCGTCTTATCTTATTATTTCTAACCCTGTTAGATACAGTAGATAACTCATCTACTATGTCTACGTTTATTTTATAACGGTGTAACATAAGTAGGTAAGTTCAAAAGAAACATTGGGGTTACAACATGGTCGTCTTCAAAAAATGAGCCTTTTACTTCTTGAAAAGCTGGTAGAACATTTGTGACCCCCAGGTGTAGCAGGTGTCCATGGGCAGCGGTTATTACTTATCATCAGGTGACCCGTCTGCTCGTCTGCCTTCCTCTTTTATAAAAAAATAAGATAATGGTGTTAACCCTAAATCGGGAACTGAATCGGTAGTAAAGGCAGCGGTCGCCTGCGCAGCTGTGACAGCTGACCGAGACGCGAACGGAACTCCGAAGCAGTGCAACTGTGTATGACGCACCTCCACCGGATACAGTTTTTATCTAATACAATGTCTAATCACCTAATCAATCAGTTGTACGTTCTTATGCGAGCACTTACCGAAATGTATTCTTCTAAAATCGTCAAACAAAAATAAACAGTATTACCTACAAATTCAGTCATTTATCCACCCGGTGACAGCCAAGAATTGATCTACCTGTAGGTACCCATTTTATAACCATGAAGACAGCCTCACTCAACTGAACACTATTAAATTAAGGCTAGTGACTTCATAGAAAAACTTAAGTGTATTCAAAGAACTTGTCTTGGTTCTCTCTTGCGGAACCGTCATGATAAATTTTACAGTTAGTACTACCAACTACCAACCTACTAGATTTTATTTTTTGGGGAAATTGGAACTGTAAATGTTATGTGTCACTTCCATACGGCGTGACATAGCGAAAGTGAAACAGAATGTGCCAGCTGCTTCTCCTCCAGAGCATGATGTAAAAACCAGCAAAGGAATTCGAAGGTGATGGGCTGACTAACTGTCACTAAAACTATATTGACATTTGATTGGCATAAGTTCGATCAGTGGCCGCGAAGCTTTTTTACTTTTAGCCAAAAAAAAACAAAAATCGTATATGCCTTTTATATGACTTAGGAAGGGTTACACGTGAATCTCATTATTTTATTACATAATTTTCAAATGAGCGCGTAGCCATTTTAGGGACATGACATGACATGACTGTCATGTTCATGACGTCATTTTCAGGGGAGGACTTCCATGCGATTATGAAGTGCAAGCAAGCTGTCACATTTATACTTATACAATACATAATCTAATAAAATACAAAGGGACAAACATTACTGAAACAATGTACAATTAGGCGGCCTTATTGCTAGGGTAGCGATTTCTTTATATATTCTGTGGCCAGGCAACCTTTGGGTAAAGGGTTAAATTAGATAATGTTATACTATTCTTCTTCTTCTTCTTCTTCGTATCAATAAACCAAATCTATCCAAATCAATCTATCTATACATATAATAAATTTCTGTGTTAGTAATAAATCACTGCGTGTTTTCCATACTAACAGGGCGTACGAAGTCGCGGGCATAGCTAGTATATAATATATGTTATACTATATTGTGATTCAAATAAATGTTATCAAATCTGTATTTTAACATCATTTGTAAAACTACAACAAACTAAAGTCCATTCGTAGAACTCCATTATTCCCTTGAATGGAAAAAGACTGACCGCAAAGCAAGTCATTCGGAACTTTAACTAATTTCGTCACTAAATTCAGTCAACTTGAAACTTTATAATTAGACGTTCATTTGCTACGCAGTAGAACGCGGAAGTCTCGTGACTGAAAACTCGCGCATTTTAACTGAGGGAAGACCAAGCCAAGATTCTATTCAAAAGCGTTTACTCCTCGATAGTGGTGCCAGCTCGAGCATCTATCATTTCATTATGCAGTTTTTATAAAAATAGTCACAATATCTAGTTATTAATAAATAATAATAATCATAAGCAGATAGTATATACTGCGTACAAATTTTATGCATGTTAGAAGAAATAACCAGCAAAATAAATTATTAAAACAAAAAAATGCTTCTAATATTTTAATTTTGAAACTTAGGCTCGTATTTATAAAGCGATTTTAAGATTGAGAGCAATATTAAGTATGGATTTGACAGGTCGTTATGTACTAAAATGACATTTCTGATTCAAACTCAAACTCGCTGTCACTCTTGAGAGCTGATTATAAATACGGGCCTTAATCTTTTTTAAAATACTTATGTAAATATGGAATCCAAATCCCACGACCTTCGGCGTACGGTGCTGCTGCTCTAACCGCTGAGCTACTGTGCATGCGAAAACTCCGGCGATATTATGATGATAGCTATTTTTGGTTTCTATATTTCCATGTTTTAAAAATCTGTTTTATCGACTTTACATGACATTTTGATAAAAATGAACTGTAATGTAAGTAAGAGGCCCGTATTTATAATCAGCTCTCAAGAGTGACAGCGAGTTTGAGTTTGTATCAGAAATGGCATTTCAGTACAAAACGATCTGTCAAATCTATACTTAATATTGCTCTCAATCTTAAGATCGCATTATAAATTCGACCCAGTTAATTAATTCTGAAGTCAATTTTATATTCTAATGTAATGAGGTGTGTACTCGAAATAAACGCAAAAATATAGGAGAACTGAAGAAGTTCTATAATGATTAAAATAGCAGTAACTACTCAAGGGTAATCTAACCCCCAGCGTGACTTTGAATTGCCTATTTAGTGCACAGAATGAATCCGCAGGAATCGTGGCTTCCTAGTATAAAAGTAGCCTACCTCTCTCTTTGCCTTGAGTATTGTAGATTGAAATACAATATCATAAAACTGTAGCATATTTATAAACAAGTGATATTACTCATAACTAGTAAGTACATACAAAGTTCGTTCATTAGAGGGCATTACAAAACAATAAAGGTACTTGACTGTTTTGTTCTGTAGAGTATGAAAACACTCAATTATTTTCGGTTTAAAACTTATTTTAGATGCACACATGAGTATCAATAATGAATGTGCGGTTTAAATATACTCACTACTAGCTATGACAGGAGATGCTTTGAGAACAGTGTGAATATAGTCGCAGGCAAAAGCTAGTTTTGTTTACTATTTAACTATTACCTATACATAATTCATTATTTATACCTGCATAACTCTATAATTTGGTGAGATAAAATTCCTGTATCTGCCGTTATGCATACCATGACAGTTAACGAAGTCGTATTTCATAGAGTTATTGTAGCATTTATTTGTTCTTAATAATGACTTAATAGCTATTTACGCAACTGTTGCATAATGAGGGACTTGATTGAAACACGAGTGTAGTTTGTGAAACGAGCGCAGCAAGTTTCACAAATGTATACACGAGTGTTTCAATGCTAATTATGTACAGTTGCGTACAATAGTTTATCTACACTAATTCAAGAAGTTTAAATGAAAGACAATAATAGTATGGAATTATTGTTTATTGTAATTCATATTCTGCATAGAACAATTTGGTGAAATTAATATTTACACATGGGACTCGTTCTTGAACTGAGCCTGCTTGCACCTCAGTTTTAAAAAATAACCACGAACGTACGATAAGTAAAATTGCGTGAACACAATAACCTACAATGGCGCGAACTGCAACAAAAACCGCGCGCCGCGCATACGCTGTACAATCTGTGCTTTGGCGCGGAGATTGAAAAAGGAACCAGCATTTGCCTTAAAAAATTAAGAAATTAACATTTCCGCACACCACACTTAAAGTGTTAGGAAATGTTCATTGCACACGGGTGGTGGAAGTTTATATGGAAAAGTATGTCAATAACAAACTGTTCTTGATTAGGTATTACCGACTTTTCCACATGAGTGTAGATAAAATAGATATTACCTATTTTTCGAATAGAGTCGGTTGTTGTCGACTGCAATCTAAAAAAAATGTAAACTAACTTTTATTATAAGATGAAAGAAATTTAAATACCTATAATCAGTTCAGTAACTTCTATTATGTTTGAGTAAACAGCCAAAAAATTATAAATAAATGAGGGTCAGGGTCAGGGTCGGCATCATACAGTTACGTCTGTTTTTATGGCTAGACAATAATAATAAAACGTCAATGTAGCTAGACATAGATAGATACACTTCTGTTGTAGCTTATTACGAGAAAAGACGGACTCTACTCCCTGCCTTTTGAAATTTTATGATACTTATAGATTCCAAACTTAAGTGCTGTTAAGATCCAGTCAGAAGTTATTTATTTTGTTGGTCTGAAAGGACCGATCTACACTTGGTAAACAGGTTAAAAGTAAATAAAATAAATAGTACCTACACCCGATGCCACTAGTACCTATTAATCGTTTCAGCGTACCTTACTGGTGGCGATGTCTGCAATGATGGACAACTTGACTATGCATTTTACACAGCCTTTGGAAGAACCGATAATTTTTTCCAATTAACCAGGTAAGTATTCGCGTGCTGGTCTCTGGTGTCTCAGAAAATAATTTGGTCCATTATTGTTTGACGATCAATAGAATCACGAGAAATGCCCTGCTGGCCTTCTTTTGCCATCACGATATTGTACTTGTAACATAAATTACATTTTAAATTCATGGCTACGTCATTCATTTGCGCTTCGAGGAATGTAGTTGTTGGATTAACTGTAGATGTCATCAATTATTAATATTAAAAGTAAGTATAATTAATTTCCCTGCGGGCCACCATACCACTCACACTACCCCTGGTGGTGGTTATGGTGGGAATAAAACCATACCACCATGGTATATTTCATATCATAATGCATTTGAGTTCATCTTATCATAATAAATATTTCATAATGCACTTGAGTTTAACTATCTTAGAGAGTTCTTGAAAAAAAAACTTTCAAATAACAAAAGTACCTACAGCTTTTCGTGTCGTAACAAAAAAGGTTTCATAAATGGAACATAATATATTTATCATTAACGATCAGCTGATTGAATACGACTCGTGTACTTATCATCCAAAGTTGCGTATCATTAGTAGGCACACAAAAAGCCCATGTTTATGGTCTATACATTACATTTTTGACCACTGGCACAATTTCACCGCAGGATGAATAACATATACGGGGTAAAAGAGATAGCTTCCCGTAAACTGAAAGGGTTGATCAATCAACGAAACTGAACACTTTTCACCAGAAAAAAAGCAACCCCTGTAAGTTGGGATCTAATGTATTGCTTTCGATATCAAATTACATGCTTCAAATTACTTTGACCGATTTTAATGTAAAGGTTTATTCTATTAGGCCTTCTTAAAACCATATAGGTAGGTTTTTAATTGTAATCCTGAAAAAAAAAAAACTTGATGTCATTAAAAAATATACTTTAACTAGGAGGTGTGCATAATATAAAACAGCTTCCTCGTTGTATCCGATGTAAGTCATAATCATAAGTCATAAGCCTGTATTTTAATACAAAAAAATCGTTTTTGACATTTCATAAAAAGTTGCTAATTTGACTAGTAGTCAAATAGCGTATTACAAAAATTCAAAATATAAAATATCTAGAATATAAAATTTAAAACATTAGGTTATAATAAAATAGCACTATCTGGTCCATAACTGGAACGCTAGTGCATACAGCGTATGTGTAATGTGTACTCAACCGAAGGTTCAGCTCGATCGAACCTTCCGCAGGTGTATAGTAGGCAATGCAAAGCGCATTGTCAGCATGTTGAACGGAACCTTCTGCGCTGAACGTTACGCAGGTGTGTTGCTGCCCTTATTACCAGCACACCAGTCGTGCTTCGGACGCTATATCGAGTCATGGGTTGCCAAGGTAAATAACTATTAGCGAACCGTTAAATAATTCATGATGATACAGAAATATGCAATAGATTATTTATCATACTTCGTTACTGTCTGCAATTGCTGCTATATTTATTGTGTCACTAAGTAGATTTTGCTTCACACATTCAGAGTATCGTTGCTTTATACCTACTTACGTTGATTATGATTAAAGGAATGATTGAAGTTTATTCCTAACTTATAATTAAAAGTAACTTATGACTTATGATTATGACTTACATCGGATACAACGAGGAAGCTGTTTTATATTATGCACACCTCCTAGTTAAAGTATATTTTTTAATGACATCAAGTTTTTTTTTTTTCAGGATTACAATTAAAAACCTACCTATATGGTTTTAAGAAGGCCTAATAGAATAAACCTTTACATTAAAATCGGTCAAAGTAATTTGAAGCATGTAATTTGATATCGAAAGCAATACATTAGATCCCAACTTACAGGGGTTGCTTTTTTCTGGTGAAAAGTGTTCAGTTTCGTTGATTGATCAACCCCTTTCAGTTTACGGGAAGCTATCTCTTTTACCCCGTATATGTTATTCATCCTGCGGTGAAATTGTGCCAGTGGTCAAAAATGTAATGTATAGACCATAAACATGGGCTTTTTGTGTGCCTACTAATGATACGCAACTTTGGATGATAAGTACACGAGTCGTATTCAATCAGCTGATCGTTAATGATAAATATATTATGTTCCATTTATGAAACCTTTTTGTTACGACACGAAAAGCTGTAGGTACTTTTGTTATTTGAAAGTTTTTTTTTCAAGAACTCTCTAAGATAGTTAAACTCAAGTGCATTATGAAATATTTATTATGATAAGATGAACTCAAATGCATTATGATATGAAATATACCATGGTGGTATGGTTTTATTCCCACCATAACCACCACCAGGGGTAGTGTGAGTGGTATGGTGGCCCGCAGGGAAATTAATTATACTTACTTTTAATATTAATAATTGATGACATCTACAGTTAATCCAACAACTACATTCCTCGAAGCGCAAATGAATGACGTAGCCATGAATTTAAAATGTAATTTATGTTACAAGTACAATATCGTGATGGCAAAAGAAGGCCAGCAGGGCATTTCTCGTGATTCTATTGATCGTCAAACAATAATGGACCAAATTATTTTCTGAGACACCAGAGACCAGCACGCGAATACTTACCTGGTTAATTGGAAAAAATTATCGGTTCTTCCAAAGGCTGTGTAAAATGCATAGTCAAGTTGTCCATCATTGCAGACATCGCCACCAGTAAGGTACGCTGAAACGATTAATAGGTACTAGTGGCATCGGGTGTAGGTACTATTTATTTTATTTACTTTTAACCTGTTTACCAAGTGTAGATCGGTCCTTTCAGACCAACAAAATAAATAACTTCTGACTGGATCTTAACAGCACTTAAGTTTGGAATCTATAAGTATCATAAAATTTCAAAAGGCAGGGAGTAGAGTCCGTCTTTTCTCGTAATAAGCTACAACAGAAGTGTATCTATCTATGTCTAGCTACATTGACGTTTTATTATTATTGTCTAGCCATAAAAACAGACGTAACTGTATGATGCCGACCCTGACCCTGACCCTCATTTATTTATAATTTTTTGGCTGTTTACTCAAACATAATAGAAGTTACTGAACTGATTATAGGTATTTAAATTTCTTTCATCTTATAATAAAAGTTAGTTTACATTTTTTTTAGATTGCAGTCGACAACAACCGACTCTATTCGAAAAATAGGTAATATCTATTTTATCTACACTCATGTGGAAAAGTCGGTAATACCTAATCAAGAACAGTTTGTTATTGACATACTTTTCCATATAAACTTCCACCACCCGTGTGCAATGAACATTTCCTAACACTTTAAGTGTGGTGTGCGGAAATGTTAATTTCTTAATTTTTTAAGGCAAATGCTGGTTCCTTTTTCAATCTCCGCGCCAAAGCACAGATTGTACAGCGTATGCGCGGCGCGCGGTTTTTGTTGCAGTTCGCGCCATTGTAGGTTATTGTGTTCACGCAATTTTACTTATCGTACGTTCGTGGTTATTTTTTAAAACTGAGGTGCAAGCAGGCTCAGTTCAAGAACGAGTCCCATGTGTAAATATTAATTTCACCAAATTGTTCTATGCAGAATATGAATTACAATAAACAATAATTCCATACTATTATTGTCTTTCATTTAAACTTCTTGAATTAGTGTAGATAAACTATTGTACGCAACTGTACATAATTAGCATTGAAACACTCGTGTATACATTTGTGAAACTTGCTGCGCTCGTTTCACAAACTACACTCGTGTTTCAATCAAGTCCCTCATTATGCAACAGTTGCGTAAATAGCTATTAAGTCATTATTAAGAACAAATAAATGCTACAATAACTCTATGAAATACGACTTCGTTAACTGTCATGGTATGCATAACGGCAGATACAGGAATTTTATCTCACCAAATTATAGAGTTATGCAGGTATAAATAATGAATTATGTATAGGTAATAGTTAAATAGTAAACAAAACTAGCTTTTGCCTGCGACTATATTCACACTGTTCTCAAAGCATCTCCTGTCATAGCTAGTAGTGAGTATATTTAAACCGCACATTCATTATTGATACTCATGTGTGCATCTAAAATAAGTTTTAA
>JARACY010004856.1:0-24667 GCA_029255725.1 Scrobipalpa atriplicella | reverse complement strand
CGTTGTATTAGAATAACTATATACGTTTTAGATTAATGGGTCGATCATTTAGCGATCAGTAACTTAACTTTTGGATATGTAATTCTTTTATCTAAATTTTATTTTCATTATATTTTTAGCGTCAAGGGTGCTAACTACAATTTTGACCATGACCGTACATGGTCCATACGCCATCCGGTTGTTTATTGTATTAGAAAAGTAAACTAATATTATGTTGCGTGGGGCATGTTAGCATAAAATAAACAAAATTTAAGTGTTGATTTGCGTCTTTTTTTTTGCCATTTCTCGACGTTCGGCAAATTTTTTTAACAATTTGTTAAGCAGATAATAGTAGTTTATGAAGCTCCTACATAACGAAGGGTTTTACAATGCGAGTGTGTTTTTTGAAATGAGCGCAGCGAATTTCAAAATAGTAACGAGCATTGTAATACCTAATTATGTGCAGCTTCATACACTATTTTATCTACTTGAATACATTGAAAATGAATTTACTTACAGGTTTTCCGAAAGCGAACTATCCCAATGTTTTCCTAAACTTTGTTGGTATATGATTAAATGTGCAATACATTTCCGTCACACACACACACACACTCATTTATATAAGTATTAAATATCTTCTTTTGGTACTATCACATATTTTTAGGCTCAAAATAAATAATTTCAAATAATTTCCCACGAAATTAATTATTTCTATTCATACACACAATAATCAAGTGGCGCCATTGGCCTCTTTGACATGTGTCGCGCATGCGCTGTGGGCCTTACGTGGGCTGTTTAGTTTTAATTTATAACTGGATACATGGTTTTTGGTATCGATTGTGCATTAAGTTGATATCGATTGCGCATTTGTTCCTTCCCTTACTTCCATAACTATGAACATTTTACTTTTCGTTGCATCTTTGTTAGAATTTGTATGGAGAAGGTGCAACGAAAAGTAAACTTTTTAATTTTTTCAGCATACTGTTTGTAAAGTACGTCAATACAAATTCGTTTTGACGTTTATAATTCGAACATTACTCTATGATAGTAGATAAAGATATTTTCACTCTACTATAAGATAAATAGCTCTCCTTTATTTTCGATCAAAACTACCAACTCGACCCATATTTCTTGTCAATTAATTTCTGCCCTCAAGCAATATCTGTTGTTTTATAATAGGATATATCGAACACATATTTAAAATAACCATACATTTTAGTATCAAAAATATTTACCTTTGTCAATATGAAAGAGAAATAATTTTATTAGACATTCGCACGTAATCTGCATAAATTGCTACCATCGATAGTCGATAGCTTTGATCGATAGTAATCCGACAGCAAGATAAGTCTAATAGCTGTAGATAGTGCAATCGGAAGTATCGCTACTATCGTTAGTAACTAATCCAAAACAATCTAAAGCGTCTAAGAATAGACTAATTATGACATTCCACGTGAAAAGGTACCTTATGGACGGTTTTAAAGGGGTACTTTATGGAGGGTTTTTTAATAGCTTATGAGTTGCAGATTACAGGGATATTAATAACTCGTAACCGTCCATAAGGTAACTTTGCACGTGGAACGTCACAATTGGTCTATCAAGTGGCAATGTTAAAGTTTAAGCACATGATCCTATTTTTATAAGGCAAAAACTGTATGCTTATTTTGTAAAGTCATATCTTGATGGAATTTTGCACACAAATACTCCTACCCATAGCTATATAGTGGTTGCATATTTATCACCGCAAGAGTATACACAATAAAAACTCAAATATAGAGCGGATAAAACTATGGGTCAAGCGTCTTTCACACAATCCTGATAGGTCAATCGAGTCTCTGTTTACAATGCCCTGAGCTTCCTTGATGGCTGTACGAGACCTGGCCCAGCATAAGCAGTATCAAGTTCACACGGGAGCTACTGATTTATACATACTATAAAACTTTTACACCACTCTACAAACACTACAGGGTGTACATAGTGCCCTCATTTTTGCGCAGAGCCTTTACATATTTTGGCAAGAAGCCAGGCTCATAATAGTGTACCTAATTAGCCTTCAGGACTTTACTCAGGGTGAGCTTGCTCCATCGTCGACCACTTATGTACTTATTTCTCGGACAGCACTGGTAGACCCAAGTCTAGGGCCAACCCATCGAAAAAAAGTTATACCTAGTTATTTCGTACATTTCAATCGACATAAAGTTTATATCGATTTCTAGGTTTCTGGCTCATATAACTTTTTCGTTTCCTTTATTTCACGATCAACCTGTACATGAGTTTTACAGCATATAATCCTCTGTGATATAATCCTATAGTGATAGGTTGCAGACCGGTGAGAGGTGACGTTTCCGCGCTGCGTGTGCGCAACTCGATTCTATTTATCTAGCATTTACGTATTTAATCTTCATTTTTTTCTGTCTTCTCCTTCGAAGCGGATCTTGACCTCTACTGTGCCAAATCTGACCAGTCGGATACTTCCACCTCATTTAAGTCCTTGGCAACTTCGTCTTTCAAAAAAATATAATTTCAAAGAAATATAATTTTTCTGGCCTAGTTTAAAGGCTTTGCCCAACAGTGGGAAGAAGTAGACTAATTAAGATAAAATTTCTGACCTGGTTTTTCATATTAATGGGCAAATTCTTTTCTATCTTTCCACTGTTGAAAAATATAACAAAAATAATCATTCATTGTCCATGATTTTGTGCACTTCTGCAGCCATAAACTTAAGAAACCTTAAAATTAAAAGTGATTAGCAATAAAACATGGTAGGTAGTATTAATAGCTATTCGATTTTTACGATGATGGACCTCACACAATACTAATCCTTGGGTTTTGCAATACGTTGAATGGGAGTATAATTAAAATGTTTTAAATATTATACTGAAAGATATTAGATCATTAGAAATATTTATATCCTAGCTAATTCAGTAAATATGTGCCTAGCTATTCCTATTTGATGTTAATTACATTTGCAAAAAAAAAACATATTAGATCCTAAAGAGAATAAACTTCGTACCTATTGATTGGTCAAAGACGGCCGTGAGTTTTTCATGATATTTATTGACTCGAGGACAAACGTCCCGGGTGTAAAATAAATCCTCAGGGAAAGTTGTTCGATAAATGGGTAGGTTCACATTCAAACCTTCAAAGTCAGCAAAAAAAAATTACCCAGTATAAATCCAAAGCTATTAAAACACTAGTACGTAGCTATTAGAAGGAGGTACTAACACGTTGGGCGCTTTAGCTGACGGCGGCGGCGCGGCGCGGACAAATAGATGAAATGCGAGCGGCAAACGTGCGCAAGCGCTCCCGGTGTTGATCTCAGGCTGATTCATAAAACTAGCATTTACAAATTACTAGTGATATTTGGTGTACATTGCGCAGCCGTACATTTAACACACACACACAAACACACACCTATGACACACACCACACACACACATCTCTCAGGCTGATCCATAAAGCTAGCATTTACAAATTATAAGTGCGATTGGACATACTCGTACATTGCGCAGCTGACAGACCTTTAAAACATACTCACCTATACACACACACAAACATACACACACACACACACACACACACACACATACACATATGCATATACACACACACATACACACATCACACACATAATGCGAATGATCATCACATCACTCTGCCAACTGGCTTCAATACTGAAACTTTGAACTGAAATCTGCCCGCGCAAGGCAATGTACACCAAATTGATCTTGTAATTTGTAAATTGTAGCATTATGAAACGGGCCGCTGATATGCGGATATGCTCCCGTACTATTACTTACTTGCTTATCTGTTAGTAATAATCCCTAACGGGTAGTGGACGCGTGAATGCTGGTTTCTCTTTACGGTTTTATTTTCAATGATTTCTATGCGACCATTCGTAATACTGGAACGCTTTGGAATTTTAAAGGAATAGATTCTATGAAGAAACTTGTATAGTTCCACATCCGTAACGTATAATCCTACACTCAGTTAATCAAGAAAGATTCTCTTATAAGATCGATAAAGAGCAAAACTACCTCGCACATTCCTGCATCGTTAGAACGAGATTTAACCAGCGGTTAGTGGGATCCACGTCAGGAGTCTCACCTTGACTGATGGTCGAGGATGTGGCCCAGAACAGTAATTAACACAGCCTTCCCGGAAACCAGACTCACTGATGGACTGTATATCTGATGCAACTGAAATAGAGCCATTTTGAGAAAATTTCGAATTAGAATTTATGATTTACCAACATTTAAACAAATCGGTGACACAGATTCATCTGAGTAGTAGGTATTCACTGATTATTTGTTAATTATTATTCGTGTGTTTTTTTTTATTTATTACAATTCATTTATATTTTATTTTATTTACAAATTAAAACATATTAATTTAGTCCGCTTAAGCCATTGCCATCAGTGACTTTAAGGTTATTTACATTTATTTGTTCTTCCATATTTATCTTAGTTTTCAATAACAAATAAATAGCAAACAAATTAAACCATTTTCTAACACATTCGAACTCTGAATTGATAGCAACTGGAAGCTATATCCAGTAAACTTTAGAAATTAATTTTCGAAACCTGGTTATCTCAAGTTACGTCAAATATCCCCAACACCGCCCTGAACCATCCATCACGCAATCAAAGGAACACGCCACGACCAGGACTGATGGACTTTTAAATTGTTTCTGACACATATCATAAGTCAATGTGTGAAAAAAGGGTTTTTGCAACGGGCAGGTAAATTATGCCAAATTAATGTTGAGTCGAAAGAAAGAACGATGTGCCTTAATTGTTACAAAGACATTTCGGTTTGAAAATTATTTTTCTTCTCGGGTTTTGATAAATTATAAGATTTTTATGTTTATTTAAACGAAAAAACAATATGTTATTAGTATAAGTACCATTAATTGAGGGAGTAGCTTTTTTAACTAGGTCGTAATAGGAATACATAACAGGACATTGATATATGAAATAATTCTTCTAATTCATGTAATAATTTCATTTAGAAAATTACGCTTCAATTAGGCAGCAGCCTTTGATTACGACTTTTTAATTAAAACTGTAGAGTTAACTTCTTTTTAATTAGCAAATGAAGCGTTGCAAGGTAGCCCCTTAAACTTAATGCCCTATTAAACCGAGCATTATCTGATACAACCCTTGCACTTACTTATACATGTACTTTAATGGTAGGTAGACTTTTAAAAAAATATTAACCGACTTCGGTACACTTTTTATCTCATTTAAAAAACACTGACCGACCTGTAAAAAACGCTTATAGAGCAATTTTCTCTAGCTTTCAAATTAATTCATATTACTTAAACATCTGATCAAAAATATTAGATTTTTTAAAATAGCGACATAGACACTAGGTCGTCATATTCAAATTCCCTCTTGTGTTAATGTTTTGAACGCATTTTTTTTTCTATCGAGCATTTGTAGTTTACACCAATAATATTAACATCAAATCGAATTTTAAATAAACCCATTTTCTGTAGTCGGTTAAACACTTTATTTTTTCCTTAGAAGGTAAAGTTAGTGAACATTTTTTTCTTTTATCTAGTAAAAACTAGAATGACCTTTGATTATAGTATGTTAATAAAAGAAACGCGTGCCTGTATTGAAATGATTAATTCATAGAAATAACTATTTGCCCCGAGGAATCATTATATTACCATCGTCATTATCTTTCCTACATCTAATCTACCCAATGATGGATAGAACGGTTTTGCGGTTTGCAAATATTCACCTATTTTAAAAACCTCTTAAAAATAGTACAAAACTTTCATTTTTACGTCTTTACATTTCGAGTATTTCGACGTTAATGTTTGATGTACTTTACAAATCTTTTGCACATCTACAAAGAGACAAACAGATGTAAGATGCACTTTAAATGAAAATGAAGCATAAAAAATAATAAAAGAATATCGTTTCTTGCTTTGTACGTCTTTCTCTCGTTCTGTTGACAATAATTTATGGCGTCGTCAGTGATTTTTGCATCTCACTTTATCTTACTCTTTGTCGCTAAACTAAAAGATTTACAGACGGTGGTACAACTGGGTCTGTTAAATTCAAGAAAGTATCATAATAAATTACTTCCATGCAGGACTGGGAGTGATAGAAAAACATAGAATGTGCCAGCTGCATCTCCTCCTGGGCATGCTGTAAAAATCAGCTAAGGGATATGAGGGTTTTAGTATTGTAATTTAGGCGATGGGCTGACAACCTGTCACTAATAACAATAAACAGATCCATCTGGAATAACCCTCAAAATTTGTCAGACGTGGCGGAAAGACCTTTGTGTGGGTCGTTTACGCGCTGCCTACCCCATAATATTTTTTTGGAAATTTTACGCAAATAGATTTCTCAGATTAAATGAAAATAACCATATGAAAGTCGCAAGACGCAAGTTGACTGAAAGATCTAAAGAGAGTAAATTTGTTTGTACCAGAACAAAATAATAACATTTTACTGTGATAACCTGGCTGCAGGAGGTCAAATGAGCATTAACGTATGTGTACTATGCTAAGGCCCGTATTTATAATCAGCTCACAAGAGTGACAGCGAGTTTAAGTTCGTATCATAAATGTCATATCAGTACAAAACGACCTGTCAAATACATACTTAATATTGCTCTCAATCTTGAGATCGCTTTATAAATACGAGCCTTAGTATGTTATACTTATATATACTAGAAGTAAGAGTAGGTCATACTTGAAATTATAAAATCTTAAAAACTTCTTAATAAATGAAAATTGCAGTATTCGTCTACGTCCATACAAAAGACATCAACGCGTCTCGCACTCCATCTTCTATTGATAATTAAATTAATACATGTATATGGAGTTTAATTCATCCTACATTCTTATATGAGTTTATTCAATAAAGATTTATTTATTTATTTATTTATTTAACAGTTTACTGTACACATGAACATACACAGAACAATTACATAGGAAAAAAAAATTAAATTACATAAGATTATCTGTATAATTTGTACTAGCTGTACCATACCAACTATAATATCCAAATTCAACACTGCTTTTGCCCTTTTACAAGTGACCAAGAGCACTGAGCTTCACGATGCAACTCGTGCGAGCAGTTCACGCTCCAACTCTTATTGCATCATGAGGAACTTAAGTCAATGGCACTGCAACTCTTCGCTATTGAACTTGACATCAGTGCCGTGCCTAGTGGTTTCCGTGCTTAAGAAGGCACGTTCCGATTATTTAAAAACGGTTGAGTTTGAGTAGTCTATAAATACTCTTTTGCGCTCTTACACCTCTTACAATAAGTAAACTAATAAATAGAGTAACACAAATTGAAATAATTTTGATCATATTTCTAACTCTGACTTCGTGACACAAAAATATGTCATTGAAATAATAATAGTATCTCTTTCTTTGCCAAAGTGTTTTTTTTTCTTTTGTATCATTAAGATAAATAAGTTTATTATTTTAAATTTATTTCTGAATACTCTCTGTGTTGCATCACTGCGCGGGAGTCGAGTCAACGACACGGCAAGTTGCAACTCACTGTTGTAATGCCGCCAGTGAACTTGAACTTGGCACAAACAATCACACCGCTCGATTTACTCGGAGTCGGAGTTACACCGCGTGCTTTGATGAACACGTTTTTGTTCTCATTTTGTTTAAAGAGCGAAATGATTACAAAATAATCTTCTGCGAGTTAATGAAGAGAGTGTCGGAGCTGTGTAGCTAACTTTTATTCATCTGTTCATGATTTGTTTATGTTTAAAATGTACTTTAAAAGACTTCTGGAAATAGTTCCCATATCCATCTATATCACTTTCTTCAAGCATAATATGACTTGCCTGCTAGAAAGCTACACCAAAACCTATTAAAATGGGTATCGAAAAATTTCTACTTTATGCTTTTTTAAGAATCTTGATAACCAATCAAAAGCCTTCTAGATGGTCTCCAACCCTATAGGTATAGTGGTTACAGGGACTTTATGATTAGACAAAAATATTAGGAGCCCACTATCTTTTGCGAAACTACGAGTATTTTGATGAAGCTCGGGGGGAAGTGCGACGGTGAAGGGGCGATGGGGGAAGGGGGGAGGAAGATGCGCCGGCGCCAAGGCCGCCCAGTCCTCGCGATTATGTAAATAATGCGCTGAGCCTTGCCCTCTGCTCTTGCCGACTATTACCTGGGGAACACAGATTGATTCCCAGTCGAGACTTCGCTGTATGTTTTTGATATAAATCAAATCCGCCGTCTCGCATTGGGTACCGTTGCTCTAACCAACTGAACTATCATCATTTCTTGTGGATTTTTCGGGTTTTCTGTTCTATTTCATGCATCTGGGCAGTTGCGTCTTCTGTTTATCCAGGTCTCTTTAAACGTCTATAGTTGTTCCTGTTTCACTGTTGATATATAAGATTGAAAATTAGGTTTTACAAATGGATAATGTACCCGATGATGGTCACAAAAAGGACATCATAACGTTCGCAGTTCAGGCCTACGTTTGACCTTAAAGATCTTTGTAACGGAGACTAAAGATTGCTAAAATAAGCGTTTTTGCATGTTTTTGCATAATTTTCCGCAGTACAGTTGATTCCTGTAACACATTCAAAACCTGGCAAATGAGGGTTTTTGTAGAAATAATACTGTAATTTCAGAGAAATCTGGAATATTAGCTTTTGACAATCCAGTGTGATACATAGTCGTACAAAAATCTGCCTAGAATGATTTTCAGGACTTACAGAATAAGAAAACTAAATGGAGGTTTCCGGATTTTTTGAAAAAGTTTCAATATGATCTTAAGCATAGCCCTTCAGTGATACCTTGGGAGATAAATGATTCAGCATAGAGAACTAGTAATCTTGAGTAGCCCTAAGCAAGGTCTGATGGATTCCAGTTCTCTGGTGCATTTCCAGGCCCATGACTCATTTCATTAGCCCGCGTGAAAAATGTGAGAAGGCGAGCGCCTCGCGACCGGAATATATCCACATTCTTTTCACTGACAGATTCGTATTTGCAAAGCTATTTAAAACTATATTTTTCTATATTTCCAAATTATTCATGTAAGTCGTGCTTAATCTGGATTTATCGCATTTTTCATTAACAACTTTCGTACCCTTCTTTTTCGTATCGTACCTACCCTTCATATCTTTGGAAAAGACTGACAACCCGTAGGTACTGGATATTTTAAACCATTTAAATTAAATCATCGTATCCTAGCTGGTTTAAATTTGCAAAATATATACTGCATCCAAAAACATACCAACAAATTACTCTAGAAATGTACAGCAAAAGAATAGATGAAACTTACGAACGATTACGCACTTACATCTTCATATTCGAAACTCAACATTAAAAGCAAGGAAACTCACCAAATTAAAAATAAACAGGCTCATTTTATCGCCAATTCTGTCTTTGTCACCTCTGACCTAGACTGGAGTTCAGAGCCCTTTTCCAACAAACCAAAAAAACATTGAACAAAACTGTCCTTTGTTAACAACTGAAAACCTCGTCTGCTCTTATTGTGGCACTCGGGGCCAGTTAATCACAGAATACAAAAGGAAAAGGGTGGTGTTTTCGCTTTGTAAACGAATGGCGCACGAAGGTCGTGCGTCACGTCTGATGATCAGAGCTGAGATTGTACGTAAATCAACTGCCTGTGGACCGTGGGTCGGCGCGGAAGTGCGGCTAGGGACTTATTCCCTTAATAGGAAGTCTTGTCATCTTTCTTCATCTGTGATTCTTATTTAACAGGTTACTAAGACTTTTCCTGCCCGGGAAGTACCATCACACATGCGCTTATTTCTGCTGCCAAGAACAAGGGAGAAAAACACAGCGCATGTCTTTCCTTCAAAGCTGGCATGCGCCAGCAAAGCTCACTTGAGGAAGTAGCACTCCCAAGCAAAAGAGTTTAAGCATTTGGGTGCCCGTCTGAAAGACATGGGAGTCAGTGAAATTCCTGGCACATTTGACATGAAACTATCAAGCCCAGGTCTCACAGTAACCAGCATGCTTTGACCCACATGTGTCTAGTGTGTATTTAGTGTCAGTAGATGGTTACGATGCCCGCTTACCATCAGACTGCCCGTTTGCCCGGATGTCACTGTTTCCTCGCTCCTGATGTAGTCGCTGTAGTCGAAATTGGCTATAAAAATCATCATATAAAAACACAAAAATCCTTCTACATTCGTAGCTACTGCGGCTTTAGTAGTCTTAGTAGAATAGCTCTGTTGCTGGTGGTCTTATCACCAGAGCTGCGCTGTCACGTGCGCCTCCAGAAATCCGCGCAGTCTTCAACGTCAATCGATTTGCTGTGCCCGAATCGATCAAACAATATCGATCAAACATTTACCTTTTCGAGATCGGAACGGTATTCTGTTTGCGGTTACGCTTAGCTGGACAAAAGGTGGAACTAAATCGTTAGCTAATACGAACTTTTGTAGCAGGGCTTTTGAAATGGTTCATCCAGTAGCCGTAGCGCCACTTTGTAAAAAAAATCTTTGCTCATCCAAAAACTCGGGACCAATGTTTAGCAAGCGTCAGGGTGTGGTAATAACGCCAATGCATTGTAGGCTTCTGGATATCTGGATACCATTCAATTAGCTCTACTCTAGCCTAGCCTTTACAAGTGGCGCTAGTATCATAGACAAACCCTTTCAAATCCGAATGGTGGCGCCATGTTTAAAATAAACCGTAGTCACGTAGAGTTTATAGTTAATCGATCGATAGCGATCAATAAAAATATATCCTGTTTAACTGACCAAATTATACTACGATTTCCTGTATTGACAGCCCATTGTGATCCTTGTAATAAAATGTCTCCTGATTCTGCAACTTAAGCTAGCTAAAGCGATAAATTATGAGAGCTAACACTTCCGGCAGATAGTTTAATAGCGCGAGTCTGATTGAATCTTAATATGATCCGACGCCACTCTATCATTTATTCTGATCATTGGTATTGGTAATCGACACGTTATTTATAATATTAGTTGCTTTTTCAGTGACTGTGCAGACTGACAATTTTGAATATGAAATGTTTTTGTTTTTAAATAAGAATAGGCAATATTATTTGCCGCCATCTCACTTGATGGAAAATGATGATGCAGACGATGATGGAACATGTGTCACTCTTCGTTCTGGAAACAGATACAGATGTGAATTAAAAAAATATTTGACGATATAACTTTGTAACACTAAAATAGCTCCCGAGTCAGTAGGCCCGGTAAACCGCACAAGAGACGGGCTACATGATGCAAGTATCTAATGAGGCACTTAGGACCAGGAAGCGATTACAGGGTGGCGTTTACATACAAAATTATAATATTTTCATAATAACGGGCACCCGCGTAGAGTAATGTTGCCAGACGTGCAATAATTACTTTTAGTTGTCTTTTTCAATCTTTTAACTTTTGGGATATTTACAAGCCTTAAATGCAAGTTTTCATATTGACACAATTCTTGAATGGCTACACAATTTGGTCGAAACTTCTCTTGCGTGATATAGAACTAGGTAATTAATTGGTCGATGACAAAACTATACATATACGTAATGCTTTGGCACGTCTCGAATTCCCAGTAGTCTACTCTTCTGGACAGTTGCCCAATTGGGTACTTGACTGGGTAGCTTAAAAAATTCAAAACGTTTATACTTAAAACTAATGGCTAAAAATATTGTGGATTTCATTCATCATAAAAAAAAATGCACATTTAGATTTTAATAATCGAATTAAAAGTATATAAGTTATTGATTTGATTAGTCAATATTTACTAAAATGTGACGTCATAATTTACTATTTTCATACAAAAAAGCGTTTTTGACATTTCATAAAAAGTTGCTGATTTGACTAGTTGGAAAGTAGCCAATTCCCAGCCCATATATGGATGGAAAGCCCCCTTGTTACAGCCAAGAAATCCACTTTTAGCATTCGCTTCGTTTGGAAATTGTTCTTTATATTTTTACCACGTAACAAGTGTTTTTCTAACTCTACTTGTTGTAATTATTATTATTTATTACCTCCAGTGTCTGGCATCCCCACAGCTCCCGACTGTTCCTATAGTTTATATCGGTATTTACATTGCAGGCCCTACCGTGTCATTTAGTGCTTCTTATAGCACACCAGGCTATTAGCATTCAGAGCTTTGTAATAAAAACAATTCTATACGAGTACTCTCTGAAGTACCACCGGTAATTTGTTGTTATTACTCTTTATTACTAGAATAGAGTTTAAAACTATTATTTTCTAGATTTACAACACATTTAAAATAATACTAGCACACTAGTCTTGGGTTTTGATGAAAAAGTCTCCGCTTGGCAATCATCTGAGTCGTTAAAATGGATGTCTGTGAAAGCGAAACATATATTTTATTGTTTTTTAAGCTTAAAAATAAATAAAAGTTAAGATTGACATGAGCTGGGCCTTAGAGAGCAGTTTGTTTTTTATCCGACCGCGCGACGCAATAGAGAGCGCAACGTGTTTATATTTCATTTTCACTGTATGAAGAAACTAAATTTGAACGAGGCCTAAAATCTTTGTACGAAATCAATATCCTAGTATTCCTTTAACGATAAGGTTATCACAAGTTTGTTTTTTAATCAATTTAACTGAATCATCCCCCCGAAGCTCCCTGAAGAGTAGATTTTTAGCGCTACCAAGCCTGCGACCAATCTTACAGCTGAATTCCAAAACCCAGCCGCTTTATTTATCATCAGAGACTGGTAGTTTTTAAAGCTTCTGAGTACGTCCACTCCATCGTCAACTCTCTCTTGGACAGGTATTGGGCTAGATTAGGGGTTCAAAAGTAATCGTAAAACAATCGTGTGCATAAAGGACATTCAAGGAATGGACATTCCGGGAAATAGACTAAATACACCGAGTGGATATTCCGGTAATTGGACTATAAGTATCTAAAGGAATAAATCTTATGGATTACTTGTACTATTCTTTGCTTATGGTGGGAAAGTTTGAGCTTCTCGTAGTTAAGTCTGCACAGCTAAACTACCATTTTCCTTTATGGTTAATAGAGAACTTATTTAAAATTATAGGTTCTCATTTCCCGTGGGTGCAAAGAATCTGTTTCTTGTTTAAGACAAAGAACTCAATAAAAAAAATTCCTAAGGAATCTAATCTTCATGGGAGTTAATTCTAATCTGTAAGCAAAGGTTAACATTATAAATGCACCCTCTAATAATCACTGAAACGGAAAAGAGAGTTCTAAACCTAACACCATTATTCTTACTTTCAGTCTATTTATTCTAAAAGTGAATCTATAAAGAATGAATATTGAACTATTTTTACTTTACTGGTGAATATAAATAAAGATGTTACGTTAATATTTAAAAATCATTAGTATATCTATTCGGGCTAATATATGTATATCTGAAATAATTCAAAAGGATTTGGGTAATTTTCTCAAATAAAAATAAAGTAAAATGACATAAAGAAAATCTGCAGCTAACTTTCGGCTGGCAAAGAAACGTTTAGTAAATAACCGCCCCAAAAATTAGAGAGCATACTGGGGCTCGTATTTATAAAGCGATCTCAAGATTGAGAGCTATATTAAGTATGGATTTGACAGGTCGTTTTGTACTGAAATGACATTTCTGATACGAACTCAAACTCGCTGTCACTCTTGAGAGCTGATTACAAATACGGGCCTGGATGTTTAAGTATAAAAAAAAGTTGTTTCATGCCAGAGAACTATATGCGGTTTAAAATTTTACCACCAGGATTCCTCCAGTTGTTTGTATACCCCACAACCCACATGAAAAGGAGAAGAATCCTGTAATAGCCTGGACACGACTTATCGATAATAATAAAGTGAACAAAGCCATCAGAACATTCCCAGTATACGAAGTATTCCACTTCATACCAAGCGCATGATTCAGCACATCTATAAACACAGAATAGGCGCGTGTCATGTGTGATAATTCCAGTACCGATTATTTAATATTAGTGTTGCCAGTCTGAAGTTTTTCGAGTCATCAAATACATCAAACGGTACGAATTTTTATCTGGCTGATGAATGGATTTTTGAAGGAATGGAGAGATCAGCTTCCTCGACATATTCTGATTATTTTGTTGAAAATACCATTGCAGTCTTCAGATGTGGCAGCACTACACTGCGCTCACTGTGATGAAAACGCTGGGATGTAATTTCAAAGCCATGGGAGCCTTCATCAGAAATTCAATTTAAATTTTCCCAAACTCATAGCTTCCTCCATTCCAGACTCAAAATCCTCATACTTATTTCGCATATCCCAAAATAAACAAGTGCCTAGTGCCAAATGCCATACTCCAAGTGCCAAGTGCCTTACTTATTTTACCCTTATTTGGCGAATTCTTCGGATCTGGCAGCCCAGTATAATGAAGACGCGACAGTCGCAGCGACACCGGATAAGCGCGCCGGGCGATTGTCTCGTGGCCATCGTAAATAACTCCACTGTGTCCGGGGTCCGGTAGTCCGCAAGAATACAGAGTCGCCACCGCCGGTTGGCGAATGTTGGGACATCCGATTGGGCAGATCAGATAGATGGGGTACCTCTCCGTTGTCCTGTCCACCCAGGACAATGGCATCGCATGTTGTAGATAAGTAAAGTTCTAGCGATGGTAGGCTTAGTACGGAACCGCTTAATTTAAGCCCACAAATATGGTGGTTTTATTCTAGTAGTTTATTTAAGGCAACGACAACTCAGGCACTCTCAGGCTTACCTTGTAGTGTAGTATATGAGTCATGAGTGTCGATAGGCCTACCAAGCTTCTCTCTCTCTTCTTCTCATAGTAACAACAAGCAAGATTCTGCTCTCCACTAGGTTGAGAGCTCTCCAGAGCCATTTGCAACAAAACTTTTCTTTCACGCTAACTTTATCCTTCTGACACCAGGGCCCTTCGGGTCGTTGTTTGACTCGAAAACGCACTCGATTAGAAGAAGAATCACATAGATTTATCCTTCCCTATGAATTATCTATGAAAATTTTAATCTAAAATCGCGCTTAAATAGTAGTCGAGAACCATTAAAGGTGCCATGCTCTCGCTGACGGGAAGTTGCTCCTGCGCATAGACTGCGGACGGCATACAGGATTAGCGTGACGTGTGACGTGCGTCTAACCGTCCACCAGTTTAATATCCGTGAATTTATGAAGTGCCAGCAATTTTTCATTGATGACTAAATTATGAGCAATAAATTAAAGCTATGCTATAGTATCTATTTCCAAAATCTTCAAGATTTACTTTTTTACCGTGTTTTCTAAACCCAGCCCTTATAAATAAAGAATATTAGATATTTATACCTATAGAACTGCTGGTATCAGATTAATAATAGGACGCCTTGATATTTCCAAGAACTGCTCTAGACATAGGGTTCGATAATTGGCCCCCAAAAATCGACTCCCAGTTGCCAGAAATCTACTCTCATATAGTTTTTCTGATGGTAATATAGGACAAAAATATATTATAATTTAATCCATGACCTATCCATATAATATTTCTCTATTTTTACCTGCAGATACCATACCACAGGCGTATCCTGTTCGCATTGATCAATATTCCTCTTCAAATTGAAGCCTGGAATGCCTGTTGGCTATTAATTCCAATTGAGGTTGAACAATGGACATATGATATAAATAGGTGGTATAAATATAAAATGTGATAGTTTGTTTGGTCTATTTACTGGTACGTTATGCGGAGGGTGCACAGAAGGCGTTACTCGGCGGGCCTGATAGCATCGGGCGCTGGCTATAAATAGCCTTCGGACCCTTGAACCAGGCACGGTCGCCACCAGAGGGCTACTAGACCTTGGTAAACATGGGTTTGGACTTTTGAGTAAGATTTCGTCAGAACTTTGTCTGCTTAGGAGTTTTTCGTTGACCTCAAGTGTGCTCTGGAATATTATGTTAATCATAGTTTTTATTTCGTCCGAACTTTGTCTGCTTAGGAGTTTTTATTTGACCTCAAGTGTGCTCTGGAATATTATGTTAATCATAGTTTTTGGTCTATATGATGTTGGGTGAATTTTTGAGCGATTCTTTTTCTATTTGCATCTTTCAGTGACTATCGTCATTAAGTTCTTCTTTATGACTTTGGTTTGATCATATTCAATGAATATTATTCATACGGCAATTTACAACATAATTTAAGAATTCCTTATGAAAGCGTAAAGATTACAGATTTCTAGGCTCAAATGAAACATTCCTTAGACTAGAGGAAGTGCCAAACAAATGTGCATCTCTCGCGCGATTACTGGAGACCGCACGCCATTTCCCGCTCTCAGTTTACAGTGTTATTAAGTCATCACCACATATCGTGGAGTAATTAACCGCAACACTGTACCTCTCGTCAATTATCGTGTGATTAGTGTACAAAATGTAGAGTAAAAACTGGACATCAGGGGGTGTGGCAGCCCTAACCGCCGCTCTGGTACCGCAACAATCCACCATAAAACACGGCGGGCAGGGTGCAGCTCCCCGATTGTTCGCTTTCGTTCGCGCTTGCAGCCGCTCGCTTATTTTTTTCCCTGATTAGAGTAAAAGATGCGCAACCGGTCGCTAGAAGGGGAGGAGGGGGAGGCGAAGGACGCGCCAGGGCCGCAGATACCGCGCAGAGTCGAAGACCTCGTCCTCCCGCTAATGATGCTCCGCTCCGCGCTCCTAATTGGACGAACGCTCGACCACTCTATCGGGAAAAAATGCACGCCACTACGCAGAATCGTAAGAACGCCGCATTAAATCATAACATTTATTAAATTCCTCTCAAATCACCTACCGCATTAAAAAGCGAGACGCGCGAAACTTGTCGCTTATCTTGATTGTAGTTTGTCGATTGTGCTGCACATTCGGTTAATCAAGATCTTCGGGGTGCGAATTTGCGACGACTTCTCGGGATCGCTTCGGGCATTCAAATTCTCGAAGTCTTGACACTTTCCGGTGCCGTTCGTAGCAGTAATGTATTTTAAAGGAGCGTACAGTTACTCTCAATGAGAGTCTTTGTCCGTTACGTATCTGTTGAATGCGATTATGGCAGGAGCACGTACACGTTAAGAATTGCCCTTTAATAACGGGAGACCTATAGTGAATTGTCGTAGATTGCAGACGCACTGAAGCTATCTAGCTGTAAATAATGACACAATTGGAGACGTTGTTCTTTCTTAATGGAGCCTGTGGGTAGTGCAGTACTATTGTGGATACAATTTCAAACTGTACGGAAGTTATTCAGTTGTACCGTACCAAGTAATAGTGTGTTGGAACGAGGTAATTATTTGAGAAGTAAAGATGTTGATGGAATCGTGACGGATATGTGCTAAATCGTGCGTACAAGAGGCGTGGAAAAGTAACACTTCGCGAATTCTCAAACAACACTTTTAGTGTCAATTTCGATCGAAGATGCGTGCAACAACGTCTCACGCGCATCAATGGCCACGCTCTACGTGGCCTGTCATTCATTAAATTTAATAGCTGATCGTATTAATTGTACCTGCAAAGTTTCTTGATCGATCAATGTTCCATACAAGTCTATGAATCATTATAATTTCTTATTGGGCAGCTTTCGACGCGATCGTGTCTGGCATCTAATGAAACCGCTAAAGGATCACTTATTGAGCCTTCAAACACAATTTCTTCGCTATACAGGGTGTAACAGAGAGGGTATATGCACTCTGAAGAAAATCTTCCCATGAAACTGAGCAACTTTTCCCTAGGAACTTAAGTCGAACTACGAAAAAATAATTTGACCTCCCATACTAAATGCAGCATTCCTTAAGAAAAGTTGTTCAGTTTCATGGGCATTCGCATCTCTTCTTTCTGTTACATCCTGTATATTCTGTGACTAAGGGCTCAATTATTGAGCTTTCATACACAATGTCTTCGGAATATAGGGGTTTGAAATGAGACATGGTTAACTCGGGACCCGCGAACGTGGACGTGAACGTGGCGCAGGAATGGACATGTCCATTGAGATTAGAGGCGATAAGCCGTCGAATGGGAAATATCCTGGTTGTCCACTCCTTGACTCACAATCCGTCTTTAATGGACGCGATTCGGTATAAACACTACCTACTTATACAACGATTTCCTAACAGAAAGGGTGTTATGCACCCTGAAGGATCTCGAAAGCTGCTCTGCTCAGAAATATGTCTTTTATTTTCTGTCGAGAGAGAACAGAAAGGGAGAGCAGTAGCCGAACTTATTATGATCCTGTCAGTTAGAATTCATTTTTTTTAAATGAGAATTTAGAGACACTTTAGTTAGTCGTTTCTTGTTTTCTTGTTCCGATCACGGCTAAAAACTATCCATAGATTCCTGAACTGACAGGATCATTATCTTACTGGCGTCCCTTTCAGTTCGCTCATGACAGGTATAGACTTATTTTAGTCAAGTCGTGTCCTTACCGAATCGACACTAGTATCTGAGCGCTAAATGTGGTTTCTTGTTGCAGTCACCGATGCGGGCTGACTAATGAAGATTTAAATCGACGGTGGTGCAGGCCAAGTCCCGTTCTGCATCCTTCTATTTATCATACTAAGGTGATATAGGCTTTATCGCTATAATATTAATCGTAATCGCGTTGATGGATGTGTACCGGTTTTACAAAAATACATACATACATACATAAAATCACGCCTTTATCCCTAATGGGGTAGGCAGAGCGAAAACGACCTAAACAAAGGTCGTTCCGCCACGTCTGACAAGTATTGAGTGTTATTACGGATGATTATGATGTATATTGCTAAAGTGACGGGTTGTCAGCCCATCGCCTAAAATTGCAATACACTAAAACCCTCGAATCCCTTAGCTGGTTTTTACAGCATGCCCGGGAAGAGATGCAACTGGCACATTCTATGTTTTTCTATCACTCCCAGTCCAGCATGGAAGAAAACATACAAACATACATATAAATATTATAGTCACGCACTTATCCCTCGCGGGGTAAGCAGAATGTGACCGCCTTGTAAAAGGCATTTTCTCCACGACTTTTCAGATGAAAACTTGTATCGCTATAGTGACTAAATTCCTCTTTCTAAAATTCATAGGTCTATCAGTATAGGAATACTAGTTTCTACAGCATACATATCCAGGAAGAGATGTAGCTGGAACATTCTATGTTTTTGAACTGCTCCTTTCCCAGGGTGGGCCGTATGAGGTATACCGATTCTAACTCGTTTATTGCACCTTCTAGGGTTTGATAGAGTATCTAGTGCGGATATGGAAGAAACCTCCCCTGGTGTACTGCGACTACCACGGCCACTCGAGGAAGAAGAATGTGTTCTTCTACGGATGCGCGAGCGCAGAGAGCTGGAGCACCAGCGATCGTATGGTGCAAGATGAACCCGTCAAATATCTCGTAAGTTTTTATTAAGATTTTATTGTCAATCGCTTCATGTTCCTTAGGGAAACTTAACCTCATTCACCTTCTCTTACCTTCCTGTATCGGCAACCTAAGTGTGATTCTATTCAAGAGCTTTTTAAAACACGCATGAGGCTTTCCACATACCTAGCCAGCGATAACGTAAGCTTACCGTGCTTCTAGGTATCATAAGACTGGTTTTACAGTTTACATATGTTTATGCATAAAGTCGCCCACTGTATTTTGCCACTGTCTAACTGTACATCCACACATTAGATGTCAGTTTCTTTGAAAGTCGTATGCAGAGGACTTGTAAATTAAGGATATGTGCGACATACTGCATACTTCGGTTTAACGGAGAAACATTCTTTATGATGTTTATTTCTTCATTTTATATCTTGCAATGCGGTATGGTATAAATACTTCAATGAAGTAAGTTCCGAGCTCGTAATTTTGTTTATAATTTTCTTTAAGGCGTAAAATCAAAATCTGGAAGCTGTTGATAAGAATCAAGAATCTGTAAGCAAACTAATTTAGAGATGAATCAATCAATTTGATAGTGGTACCCGAATTCATCCCCAGTGAATATACAACGAAATAAAAAAAAAAGTTGACTTTGTGACTTTCGTACCTCACATTAGACAATTTTCTGTGATGTAGCTCAACTATTTTAATCAAAGAGACGAAAATCACAATATTATCTACTTACAACAATTTCTAATGAACTATTCTAAATCGCAGATGCTGCCGGCGCTGATGCACAGACTATCCCCAGCATTCGCGCTGGGCTCCTGCTCCTTCAAGGTGGAAAGGGAACGGGAAAGCACCGCCAGGGTCACCGTGTGGAGACACCTGGGTGTGATCCGCTCCTACACCATGGAAGCGTCCTTCTGCGGCTTTGACAGAGGGCCGTTCAAGGTAAGATGGGAGGCTGCTCTTTCAAACTGGAGAGGGGACGGTATGGAAACGCCTGACCGTGGTCAGGTCCTATACCATGGAAGCGTCCTTTTGCGGCTTCGACAGAGGTCCATTCAAGGTATGATGGGGTCCTGTTTCTTCAAGGTGGATAGCTATGGTGGATAGTGAACAGGAAAGCACCGCCAGGATCACCGTGTGGAGACACCTGGGCGTGATCCGCTCCTACACAATGGAAGCGTCCTTCTGTGGCTTTGACATAGGGCCGTTCAAGGTAA
Source organism: Scrobipalpa atriplicella (assembly GCA_029255725.1). Lineage (NCBI taxonomy): Eukaryota > Metazoa > Arthropoda > Insecta > Lepidoptera > Gelechiidae > Scrobipalpa > Scrobipalpa atriplicella. The sequence continues at coordinate 4,172 of JARACY010004856.1, read as the reverse complement.
GATGGGAGGCTGCTCTTTCAAACTGGAGAGGGGACGGTATGGAAACACCTGACCGTGGTCAGGTCCTATACCATGGAAGCGTCCTCTTGCGGCTTCGACAGAGGTCCATTCAAGGTATGATGGGGTCCTGTTTCTTCAAGGTGGATAGCTATGGTGGATAGTGAACAGGAAAGCACCGCCAGGGTCACCGTGTGGAGACACCTGGGCGTGATCCGCTCCTACATCATAGAAACTTTCTTCTACGGCTTTGAAATAGGTCCATTCAAGGTACCTAAGGGCCAGAGTGGTAGACTCACAGGTAGTCTAGATCAGATAGAATGGGAGAGACTTCTGCGAATGCGTGTGGATTTCATCGCATTGTGTGGAGACAACTATGTGTGATCCTTCAGTCTATACTTCAGTAAAGCCTCTATCTGCGGATTCGACAGAAGTCGCGCTTAGCTCCTGCTCCTTCAAGGTACATACCAGATAAGATAAGATAAGATAATCATTTATTTGCAAGAATACAGTAAGAATAAGAGCTAAACGAATGAACATTATGCATCAAAATTCTTGCCCTGGCTGTCTGAGTCGTAGGTCAAACGTGTGACCTAAAGGTTAAATATTAATAAATACTTTAATATTAACAAAGCATGCCCTGTGACATCACGATATATGAAGATGCGATTAGAAATTAATGTGATGGTCTTTTCCCTCGAGTTTTATGTCAGCTGATGTCTAATAGTAAAACCTTTACAGTCATGGTTTTCAATTAACGTGGTGACAAAAGGAACTAAAGCCGCTAACGCCATTTTTAACATTTCTACATATAACGGGTGTAGGGGACAGCGTACCAGAAACTGATAGGAGTTGTTCAGTCAACGAAACTGAACAACTTACACTGGGAAATACTTACAGTAAAAAAAAACATACAAATTGTCTGATCGAGGTGGTAATTTTGTATGGACAAATCTTTTTCTTTTTCATTTCCTGCTGATAGTTGTTCAGTTTCATTGACTGAGCAAACAACCCTATCAGTTTCTGGTACGCTGCCCCTTACACCGTATGCAGCGCCCCCGTAAATTTTAAGCCTGGACGTAGCTTAGACTTGGCATTGCGGCAGATTTGTATCGTTATGATTATCTAGACTGGTTTATAGTTAGAAATACTTAGTTTAGAAATTATTATGAATTGTAGAGATATGAGAAGATAATAAATGTTGCCACTCTACAGTTTCTGTAACTTGAGTTAAATGTGTTTTTACTAAAATGAATATTTTTGATTAAAAAAAAAGGAAATAGGTCGTCAGAGCTCTCGATATAAAGGTTGAGACTCTATTTTCAAGCTTCAATTTTGGCTAGAATACGCGCAGCCTGAATCGGTAGCCCGAACCAGACTTTATAAAAGGGATACCTACCTAGTTGGTACCACGAAGGTACTACCGTTTCAACTATTATGTGGTTGATCTGATCACAAATTACTTACACAATACGTAATAAATAAAGTAAATTCTTTATTAACTGATTATTTAACATTTCCTTCATTTCTTACAGTTTTCTACTAATAATCAATTATATTATACTCAATTAGTCACATGGGAAAATATTACGTGCAGTCAAACTAGCCCCCACCACACGTCAATAAAGAGTCTACTATGGTCTCTCACGATAATTATTCCCCAATGAGACGGAACGTCTTTTAAGATAATCCTTAACTCAGCTCATCATCTCCCTAGCCGTATTTCACGGGGTCGGCTACCTTATCAGCCAGCTGACCTCCGCAACCCAGAAGGGAAACCAGACCCAATCCTAGATTAGGCTAGGTTTGCCTCGGTAGTGGTATTCTAATATGGAGTAGAATCTTACCCGTTCAAGTCTTTAGCGATTTGCAAGTCGACGTGGTTACTGTCGTTCATACCGTTGAGCGCTTCGCAGAAGTCGCTGCCGACGTTCTGGAGGTGCTGCGTGTTGAGGTGGAAGCCCTGAAACACCAACGATTAGAATTACCATTTTTTTTTAAAGAATCCCATAGTAACGCTATCGACTCTCTAAATAGGTAGGTACTAGAACTAAGACAGAGTCCACGATGGAACGAGCTCCCTCATAGAAGCCCAAAATTTAAGGTTTACATACACCACGTTACAGCAAGTTATTTGCTACTGGATACTGAAGTCTGGCACTGGCAGGTAGGCGGTCCCTCGCGGAAACTACTATCGCTTAAAAATGTGGATCAATCAGTCGGACATCCTCGGCCTTTGATGCTGTTGGGCCAAAGGGAAGGCCATAAATTAGTTTTCCCAAATACCGCTACCCAACAATTCCTATGCAAAACAATTAATATTAGTACCTAGTGATTTCTTCAATCAAAAGGCGACATGCGTCTACACATTCATTTTAACGATATGGCTCTATACGTGACGACTTGTAGGACAGTTAAAATAAGTTAAACTTTAAAAAACTCTACATTCCTCTGTCAAAGTGACAGTAACTCGCAGTAACGTTACACGATGTGATCATCAATAAAAGAACAGGTGTAGTGTCGTCTTCCCGTACTAAAGAAGAGCTAATATAAAAAGGCACTGAAGAAAGTTTATTTTACGACTTTCAACATACATCGCCGCTTTTTGTATTTAAAATAAAACTAGACGATTGCAAAATGCAAGCTTCCTTCTTCTATGCTGGACTATGGAAGAAAACTATATAATGCTTTAGCAGCTAGCATACTGTTGGAATCAGTTGAGGGAGACGAGGGTTTTGGTTTACGAATTTAGGCGAGTGGGCTTACCATGAAAGCAGTACCTACTCACACACTTCGTTCTCTCCTTGTCAGACATGGCGCAAGAAAACGCCCTATTTATGAGATCGTTGGCGATCTGCCTACCGCGTTAAGGCTACAGGCGTAACTATATGTAAGCTTCGATGTACGCGTAACTGAAAGGGCAGTTACATAGCCATATGGTAACAGAATGTCCCAACAGATTGCAGATTTGTTGCGGTCCTTATCTGGCGATCGGACGGGAATGGCCCGGCATGCTCATGCGCATGCTCACCGTTGCTGTATTAGCCCACATGTGACTGTCGTAAGGAAGTAGAGAAATAAGGCGTTTATTGATAAAACCCATATTTCTTTACATTTTTTATATAAACTCACATGAGATTCTAAAAATATTCTTTTGATTTTACTTAAAAATAAATATTTTAAAGTTTAAAGTTACTACTCGGATCTCTGAGGGCTGCTTCCGTTACTAGGCTACAAAGTGTTGGAATAACATTCCTCTTAGTTTTTTCTCGCTTTTGAGCACCAAAGCTACTGACAAATATATTTAGGTACTTCTCACGGGGAAATCAGACTCACAATAACGAATTATTGTAAAATTCACAAATTCTTATTTTCCAAGGAATATTATAAAATTCTCGATCTTGCTATAAAACTGCGACTCAGTAATCGTAATCATTAATCTCTAAAGTCGTCATTACTAATTGGAAAATAAGTGAGACGGGATGTTCGTCGTTATTAAGCTTAGTACGTAACTGCACGTAATATTTTCCCATGTGACTAATTGAGTATAATATAATTGATTATTAGTAGAAAACTGTAAGAAATGAAGGAAATGTTAAATAATCAGTTAATAAAGAATTTACTTTATTTATTACGTATTGTGTAAGTAATTTGTGATCAGATCAACCACATAATAGTTGAAACGGTAGTACCTTCGTGGTACCAACTAGGTAGGTATCCCTTTTATAAAGTCTGGTTCGGGCTACCGATTCAGGCTGCGCGTATTCTAGCCAAAATTGAAGCTTGAAAATAGAGTCTCAACCTTTATATCGAGAGCTCTGACGACCTATTTCCTTTTTTTTTAATCAAAAATATTCATTTTAGTAAAAACACATTTAACTCAAGTTACAGAAACTGTAGAGTGGCAACATTTATTATCTTCTCATATCTCTACAATTCATAATAATTTCTAAACTAAGTATTTCTAACTATAAACCAGTCTAGATAATCATAACGATACAAATCTGCCGCAATGCCAAGTCTAAGCTACGTCCAGGCTTAAAATTTACGGGGGCGCTGCATACGGTGTAAGGGGGCAGCGTACCAGAAACTGATAGGAGTTGTTTGCTCAGTCAACTGAAACTGAACAACTTATCAGCTGGGAAATACGAAATTACAGTAAAAAATGACAGACA
>JARACY010004855.1:0-24673 GCA_029255725.1 Scrobipalpa atriplicella | reverse complement strand
CTGTGAATTGAATTCCAATCGTAATTTGGACTAGTCAACCCCTGTGTAGTTCTTATACAACACGGCTAGATGTCGCTAAAACGTCGCTATGACGTGTACATAAGAAAGACTATACTAATTTCGTCACTCTGGCCGCAGCTTTGGTAGCATAATTGGTAGTGCAATGGACCGGCAATCCAGAGGTGCAGGTTCGAATTCTGCCTGAGGTCGTGGCCCGAGGCGAATTTATTATTTTCTTTCTTTCATATTTATAATGAAATAAAATAGCATTTGTGAGTGCTAAAAATATCCCCAAAGATGCAAATATCGGATTTTGTTCGTTTTTCAGGTTGCAGTGTACCTTAATTTGTTTTCACTATCTACATGAGTGTGCACTTCGAGTTCAAAATTCACTACATTATTGTTGTATCCTATAAGAAGACTCGAAATAGTAGTCACGCCAGTAGTGACGACCAGTATATACGACGTTACTTTGCTTATACCACATTATTTCGCGAGTACATAATAGATATTACGTCATAGTACCTACTTACAGGAGGACTAGCTTTTTTTCGTCCTACGTTTCGAGAAAAAAGTTTGTATTTTGATACCTAAACGAAACTAACGAAATTAAACTATTTTTACAGATATTTACGAATTCTTTTTCAGATTTTTATAAAGTGCTGGATTAAATTCAGACAAAACTGCAGATGTACTTAATATCTTCATACTGGATCTGTTTGGAGGTATCCAAAAAAGGGTTTTCTGGGTAATTTTTTTAGTAAATAGTTATCACCCGCACATACAATGTCCTAAAGTATTTTGACGTATCTCATTTGATATTTTTGTGTGGAGACTTTGAAATTAAATGCTATGATTAGTTTATCCTAAGGTTATTTTTTAATGCATTCACTATTATTAACTACATTTTATATTTTGCTAAATACATACATACATACATACATATAATCACGCCTTTATCCCTAATAGGGTAGGCAGAGCGTGAACGACATTATTTTGCTAAATATTTTTGTAAAAAAAAAAACATAAAAGTTGTCCTCTGAAATAATTTATTCTTTTACCACATTTTTATTTTCGTTTGTTAATGGACAGTTGCCTCGCCATGAGCTACCTAGAAAGAAGCTTAGGACACGTTCCAGGGATAAACTTTAAAAGGTTTTAAATTTTCCAGAGCACCGTAAACATTGAAATTCTCTTAAAAGTCTCGTATTTTTGTTACTTCCATGCTGGGCTGGAAGAGATAAAAAAATAGCGTGTGTGCTAATCGCACGTGTTGAAGTGAAACTTCTTAGACATTTTTGACATTTCGACTTCCGTTTCCCGACCTAACGTATTTCCGTCATTCGACCTTGAAATTTTACTCTCAACGCGCCAAAAGAAGTTTCACTTCAAAGAACATAGAATGAGCAACAGCTAGGCTGCTTCTCTTTAGATTCAAAACATACTAAATAATAGTTAAGGAATTTGAGGGTTTTCGCTTCATTCCTGTCAAATTTTAGGTCCAAAGGTACAATAAATTGACAAACTGTCACGGCAACCATCAAAAATAGCCAGTTTTAGTGCTCAAAAGTTAGTGTAATTTCAAAATTTTGATGAAATACCTACTAATTTAGTCAATCTCTGTTTATCCGTTAAAAGGCTTGTGGCGACATCTATTTCGATGTTACTTGATCTAAAACCAATATCTCGAGTAACGAGGCGCATTCTCGATGCATAATAATATCTGAAAGATAATTGGAAACCAGAGCCCCTCCTTGCCCCATAAAGAGCGTAAATGCACGAGAAGGTCTGATGTTATAATAGTTTTGGTAGTGATAGAAGTGTTTTATTTTTTCTTGTTGCTTTATAAATAAATAATGAGTAACTATTTATTTATTAGTTACTATTTAATTATTAAAAATAAATTGTTACTATTTATATATTATTAGTATTATGCATAATTTATTTATTACTATATGTATTTATTTTTATTATTTATGTAGGTATATGTATTATTAGGTAATTATGTATATTTTACTGTATTTTATTATATTAGGGTTTGAATGTTATCTTATGTAATTTTACCTATATTTAAATTGTACACGTCTTATCTGACTCACTTATGTACTCTCACTACCGTAGGTCAGCTGGAAGAGATTTCTTTTTAAAGATAAGCTGTACCTGTTGTGCTATTGTTTTTTTATGTTTGTGTCCTCTGTATGTTCAATAAACTGTTTAATAATAATAATAAATAACTTGTACCTACTTAAATCTAGAATTTTGAAACATCCGTATTTTTTTTAAGCGAAACTTCTTTAGGCGCGTTGAGGGCTAAAACTTCAAGGTCGCGCCACGTCACGTCAGTTTCTTTTAAAAAACCTGATAGATTTTATGTTAGTTAGTTCAGCTTTTTTTTTTCTAAAAGCGTACAATTTAGTAGTTTATGAAGAGTATTAAAGTTTTTTTTTCTTGAAATGGGCGCTTTTCCACTAGACGTCACGTCAACGGCAACGGCGACGGCACGGCGACGATCACGTGACAATATCTATGGGAATCGATGACATGCCGTGACGGTGCCGTGCCGGCAAGTGGAAAAGCGTGTCATATAATTTCATTGATTTTCATACATTATCTCACCTACGATATCGTCGACGGTACCGTGCCGTCGCCGTTGCCGTTGACGTGCCGTCTAGTGGAAAAGCGCCCAATTCCTTTTCAATATTTGGTTTGTAAAGAAAGATAAACTAAAAAATTTAATACATAGTCGAGAAACATATTAAAATATTGATACAGTGGCGGCAATTCTGGACGCACCATTTTGATGTTCGTTATTCAAAATTATGTTACCATTTCAATCTACTTTCTACTTCTATGGTAAGAGGTAACACGAATCGATATAGCGTTAAACTTGTTATGTACAGTGACTAAATGAGAAATTTTCTATAATATGATGCAAAATGGACATAGGTTGCAAGAAAATATTAGTTCGTTAGTAATGGTAGAAATATTTAGTTTTATTTATTTCTGTAAGTGGTATTTATCTTCTTTATAATATTCGAAATTATTATTATAGAGATTTTAGATCAAGCCTCCAATGATATACTTCATTGCAGGCCCATTATTGATAAAAAGTATTAAAAACTTACACGTTCAGGAATTATTGGTATAACCCTATTTATTTCAGTTCGCACGTTAGGATACCGAACGTGTATTTTCTTTCTTGCCATTGAGTCTGTTGGAATCTGTAAAATTTAAATTTAAATTTTATATTAAAAATATGAATGTCTAGGTTTTTATCTTCACAATGAGCGGAAGTTGTAACTAATACTATATAATAAAATCTATGAAAAGTTTATATAAAATAAAATTATTAAAAAAAATATAGTATAAAAATAAGACTCCGGTTTTAAATAAAAGAGATAAAGTAACTAATTTGCGGAAGTAAATATATTTAGTTCCATTTATTTAATGCAATTAGCCTGTTGTCTCAAAAATGGAACCATAATGCCTGATTTTAATAACATAGCAAAATATTACAACGTATAACAGAAAGGGTATATGCAGCGAAATGTTGTGAATCTACCCATGAAACTGAACAACTTTCCTTAAGAAATATAGATCGAAAAACGAAAAAAAAAATTACCTACCATACAAAATGCGCATTTAGTATGAGGTCAATTTATTTTATCGTATTTCGACCTATATTCCTTTATTACATGTAGCGTGCACAAATAAGGCTCGTATTTATAAAGCGATCTCAAGATTGAGATCAATATTAAGTATAGATTTGACAGGTCGTTTTGTACTGAAATGACATTTCTGATATACGAACTCAAACTCGCTGTCACACTTGAGAGCTGTTTATAAATACGGGCCTAAAACTTACCATCACTAAAATAAAAATAAATGCCCACCAATCCATTTTGATTTTTATCAGTAAAGAAAAATTCTAACATTCGTTCGATGCAGTAAATATCATTGTTAAAATATAATCTGAAATTGCTTACCACTATAAAACGGAAATTAATAATAGTAATTCATTTTGGTATTTCGCATCTTTTTGATCGAAACGGCAACAAGTGCCATTTCAGTACCTGTAAAAAGTACGTAGCTTCATTTTTTTCAATAAAATTGCTTTATGATGGCTTCAATAGTGTTGATACGCATAAAATTTGTTTAAGTCCGGTGACGCATTACATGTGGTCGCATAGTGCAAATAGGTCTATTAAAAAAAAAACATAAAATTTGTTTATGCATACATACTAAAGGTATATTATTATTATACCTTAAAGCAGAGCGTCAACGACCCAAAAAAAAGTCGTTCCTCCACGTCTGACAAGTTTTGAGGGTTGTTTAAGATAGATCTGTATATTGCTGTAGTGACAGGTTGTCAGCCCATCGCCTAAATACTTAAACCCTTGAATCCCTTAGCTGGTTTTTACAGCATGCCCGGGAGGAGATGCAACTGGCACATTCTATATTTTTCTATCACTCCCAGTCCAGCATGGAAGTAATTTAAATTCTTGCCAATAAAATCAAGATACAAAAACATTAAAAAGAAATCTTAAAAAGGCGTAAAGTTATAGAGGGTGCTTGAAAACTGGCCTTCGATGAGCAAAGTTCAGTAACAAGGGTGCTTCCTAGATGGAGATATGGCATGCATGCAAGAAAGACGGGGATTCTACGAACTGAGTGTCATTTGGTCTCGTCAACGCTAAGCAAGACAGGATATTTTTTTCTTATATGAGACTGATAATTTATAAGAGTGGTCGGTCTTCATAGTAGGTAGGTTGCATCTGTTCAAACACCATCTTCTTCTTAATATCCTTCAGATCTATAAATTCACTCTGTTATAAATACTTACTTACTTACTACGCTGGCTCTTGAAGAAAAAAGGATCTTGGCCTCCGATACCAAGATGTTATAAAGAAAAAAAGGAAATTGTGAAGTATAATAAATACAATATTGAAAATTATGATACAGTTTTATATTGAAATACAAAACGAATTTCAAAAAAGAAAGAATGACCTTAAATTAATTAATTGTAAATATTTTAACGGCGGAAATGTTTCGTACACAATTCTTGGAATGTAAAGCAGAATAAACATTTACAGAAAACAAAAATAGGATTAAAACTAAGTAACAATACAAAATGTCACAACAAAATGTAACTTTATAACTATTACCTACATTACATAAAAATAAATTATAGTAAAATCCTATCATTTGGAATGCTTTTTCTTTGGCTTAATATAAAAATAGTTTGTTTTCAATGAAGAGGCGGACGAACTTTCTTTGCAAAGCTACCGATCATATTTCCCGGTGGAGAATAGTTGGCGACTACATAAACATGACCTTCCTTTGATCTCGCCATACCAACTCCTACTTCCTTTGAATCTTCCCATATAACTTGAGTGAAATGTCCAGTTCCAAGACTTGTTGGTTCTACACCAAATTTGTGATCTTTGATCTCACTGTACCATTTGTCAACTGCATCTTTACCAGTAATAGTGAAGTTTGGATCTGAAGACCATGCGTAGAAAATGTTTTCTCCGTAATCGTTCTGTTCTCTGTGTTCCATTTTGTTCTTCTTGACAAGCGTCTTCGCCCACTCTTCGGCATATTTGCATAGTTTCTTGTTTAATGTTAGAGGCGGGACACCATGTATTCTTCTGTATTCGTTGTGAGCGTCCAAACAGTCTTCTTCAAACCGATCTGATTTATCACCACTTATTGAAGTAGATTTCAATTTGTTGACCAAGTTGGTTAAATTTTTGGCTTTACTTGGTGATTGAGGTGGTTGGTTATTGTTGGTGTTTCTAGCGACTGGTGTAGTATATGACGTAGATTTGAATTGAAGAGCTCCTGGAGGAAGAACATTCTTAGTGAATGATCCACTGTAATTTCCCGGTGGATAGTAGTTTGCGACGACGTAAAGTTTCCCAGATTTACTCTTAGCACTACCAATGCCAAGTTCTTGTGTGTCCTTCCAGATAATTTGTGTAAAGTGTCCACAGTTTAAAACCTCTGGTTCTTTTCCGAAGGAGAAGTCATTTATTTCACTGTACCATTTTTCAACGCAATCTCTTGCTCTTACTTTTACGTTGGGGTCTGCTGACCATCCACAGTAAATGCTTTCTCCATAAGTTTGGTTCAGACTGTATGACATAGAGTCTTTCTTAGCAAGTTCTTCTGCCCATTTCTGGCTGATTTTGCTGATGTCCTTATTGAGAACCAAGGGTGGTGCACCGTGTTCTCTTCTAAATTCATTGTGGACATCTAATGCTTCATTTTCGAAGTCACTTGTTTTGGAGCCGAAAAGTTTACTCTGAAAAAGAAGAAAATAAAAATAGTTTTAATAATAAGATCAGTACAAATTTTATTTTTGCAAAGACTGTTTATATTTTATTTACTTGGTATCTACGAGTACGATATCAAAAGTGATAATGATTACAACATTGATCTAATAACGGTCGTAAAGTACAAAAATGCGTTCAGTAGATACCAAAAGTGATAATAGATTCGGAAAACTGATAATAGAACATATTATAACTTTGACAGCTAGGTTTGGCAGGAATCGTAACCAGTTTGAATATATTTGGAAATGAGAGTAAGGTAGTCAAGACTTTTCGTCATTTATCTAAAAACAATTATCAACAGGAAAGATAAACTCAAATAACGCAACACACATAGTCATACAGTTTCCGCTCTTTGTTCAGTATATTACTTAGTTTCAATAATTTTATTGCTTTATTCCTTATCGTTATGCCTATTTCCTTTATCAAATCCTTCTTAGTGATTCATAATAGCAACAGAGTCATAATCTATATTTATTAGAATAAGTGTTTTTTATACCAAAAATTACATACATGAATTACGAGCATTTTGATTTATAGAGTATGGAAATTCTTATTATATCACATTTATTAGTAGGTATCGAATAGATTACGTAATAGTACATTATATCTGAGGTATGGAAAACGAGCATTTTGACGGACGAGTAGAGTTTGCAGCTTTTGTTAAGGCAAAGGTAACATACGTCAGTACCTTCTTCTCCAATGAAGTCGGAGTCTCGAATGATTCGTTGGTCCATACAAAAGAACACATGGAAATCTATAAAAAAAAAAAACTAAAAAAACCAACGTACCTAATAATGCCGCCATTTTGTGAATCGGTATTTTGTTATGTTGGTACGAAATAAAATAAGGACATAAAATGTTTGAAAAATACGGAAAAAATGGAATTTCACGCAACCATTATTTCTGTCTTTTATACATACATACATATAATCACGCCTAGATCCCTAATGGGGTAGGCAGAGCGTAAACGACCTAAACAAAGGTTGTTCCGCTACGTCTGACAAGTTTTGAGGGTAATTTAAGATAGATCTGTATATTGCTATAGTGACAGGTTGTCAGCCCATCGCCTAAATTACAATACTGAAACCCTCAAATCCCTTAGCTGATTTTTACAGCATGCCCGGGAGGAGATGCTGCTGGCACATTCTATGTTTTTCTATCACTCCCAGACCAGCATGGAAGTAAGTCTTTTATATATATCCGTCAATATGGTAGTTCGAGTATTGTTCATTTGTACGGAATGTGACTATTTTCATGCATGTTTGAGAAAACTAAATTATTGATTAAATTTATTTTTTAAACGTACCTAATTTACCTATGAAGCATGTGTAGCCCCACCCAAGCTACTAGCATGAAATATTTTCATTGATTTTGTATTATCCTAAGTAATATTTTGCTTAAGCCTTTCATAATTTGTCAAGCGTGGTAAGAACGGCTTCAACCAGGACGCTAAAGCTTTCTCAACGTGAGGGATAAAGAGATTTGAATGCGTTATCATGATGCATTCTGCATAATGCAAGATTTCATTATGTGAACTTGCTAATAACAAGCCCGATGGTGTAGTGGATAGGGCCGATGCCTCCTATGCAGGGGGCGTGGTTCGGATCCCACCACGTACCAATGTGTTTTTAGGTTTTCAATTCGAATTTCATATGTAGCAATGTCTTAACCAAACTGAAGAAAATCTCACAATGTGATAAATTAACAAGTATCATCTCTGTGTCCTATGAATCGAACCCAGGACCTCCGGATCAAGAACCCATGACTTAGACCACTAGACCACGGGGCCAGTTATACCTACGAAATGAAAAGTGGTTCTTTTGAAAGATCCTGTATTTTAACTGATAAAAGTGTGACTAAATTCATTACCCTTGGATATGGTGTTATCGGCAACCTTGAAAATATGATTGCATATTTCATATTTGCTCACTACATACCATTGCGTTTACTTTGTGAATCTGAATTTCAATAATTGTTCCATAAAAAACTAAATTATTTTTTTTAGTTAAACATAATTGTTTTTTTTAATCATTTATTTTTATTTTGGAGGTCTTTAAATTCTAGGTTTGACGCTTGCTACCAACCAACGCATAATTATGTGGAGTTTACTTTTAAGATGATTTTATACACAGGTAAACCAGTAGTAATTCGTCAATTAAGTGATGGTTCTATAAATATCACCCTTTACCTCTACAAAAATTAATTGTAGAAAAATGTACCTAACTGAAATGCTTTTTAGGAACTGTGTCTTTTTAAATTTTTCATACAAGATCGATAAGCCAAATAAGGGCATAATATGAAAATATTGTAGGAGTCGATCGGTCGCAGAGGTTTAATATTATTATTTTAAATTTTTAGGTAGAAACTACATACTAAAGGTATGACAATGTAATGAAAGCCAATAAATTTGAAGTACAAGATAAAACGAGGAATTACTTTTCAGATAATGGGATTAACCATTCTTAACCTAGATAGGTAATAAATAATATATCAATACAATCATGTTTTCGGAGTCTACAGTATTACACCAATTTTTTTTCGTATTTTTCTTATATTAATGTTATTTCTCATCACAGGAAAATATCTCATCACTGTTGTAGTAAAAATAACCATTTTTATGTAACTTCGGAATGTAATGTTGGATATTTAAATTTAAAATACCTAAACTATAAAAATACTACAAGAAAAACCTAGCTTTGAAACAACAATCATTTAAAAACAATTAATAGTATTATTACCTAGTGACGTTAACAACTTACCTATGTGTTAATTTTACGTAGAAGTATTTAACTGCTATCATACCTTAATTAATTAATCATACCTTACCTACAGTCAGATGATGATCCTAATTGCCCTCAATTATTTTATCCATTAACAAAAACCTAAAAATAATATATTGTCTTCAAATACCTTTTATCCAAGTCATGATCATTGAACTAGAAGTAAAAATAAAATGTAAAATATATTTTCCGTATATATTTTTACTTAATTGCAAAAATGAAGCCAAGTTTACTGTAAATTGAGACCAATTAGTATAACGACTAGCTATTATTTAGGTCCTTAGATGAGTCTGCTAGATATATCTATATCTGCTGCAATAAAAATTACTGTTAGAGGGCATTTTATTTGCTCTACGTATTTTGACGACCAAACGACATAGAGTCATGTCAGACATGCGAGAGCGTGAACTAAAGTATATTTTCTTTAAATCAAATAATCGAGAAATGTTGCTGAACGCAGCATTATTAAAGGTTGTCAAAGTTTTGTCTAAGTTATTACTATATAAGTTCCAAAGGTGAGGCCTTTTACAATGTTTTTAAAATTTGTCTGGCGGTATTCTAAGTTTCACCTTTTCACTTTTTTTTTCGTATTTCGACCTATGTTCCTTAGGGTAATTTCTTCAGTTTCATGTGCAGATTCATATCCTTCAGGATGCCCTTTTCTAGATTTTCTGTTACACGTTGTATAATAGTGACATTAGTATTATTATGTTAGGGACTTTTGCAACTTGGCCCTTCTCTCTATTTTGCTTGATTTCAAAAGGGAAGACGGTGGGAATCGTCTTGTATGGACCCTTCGCCACTGGTAGGTACTTGCTTCCATGCTGGACTGGGATCGATAGAAAGGGAAATTTCTTCAGTTTCATGGGCAGATTCATACCCTTTTCTAGATTTTTAGTTACACGTTGTATAATAGTGACACTAGTATCATTATGTTAGGGATATTTGCACTGTAAGTAAAAGCCAATAGATACGTATTGCTTCCATGCTGGACTGGGATCGATAGAAAAACATAGAATGTTCGAGGTGCCCTTCCTCCCGGGCATGCTGTAGAAGTTAGCAAAAGGGATTTAAGGGTTACAGTATGGTTACAGTGTATAGTAATTAAGGAGATGGGTTGACAACCTGTCACTAAAGCGATACACATTACAATCTAAAATTGCCCCCAATTTTTGTCAGACGTGGTGAAGGCGCCTTTTACGAGGCGATTTACGCTCTGCCTTTCCCGTAAGGGATAAAGGCGTGACTATATGAATTGAAGGGATATTAGAGTAAAGTAGTGACTATTTATGACTTTCTTGAAAATTCTGTTTGACCTAGTCTTAATACTATGTTATTTTAATATTGAAACTAAATATGATTTATATTTTAAATTCAAGTAGTTTGGAGTAAAAGTTAATGATAAATTTATGTTTAGAAATGGTACCTTTTCCATGTTTCAATTGATTTCTAATATAAATACTAAATTGAGATCAATTATTCTGGAAAGTTTTTTTGATGTAATTAAAACTAATCCAAACCGTCTAACAAAAAAGTAAACAACAATATTTACCATAATTCCCGCGCTTCTTGAATCCAATAAAAAAAATTAGTCACACGTCCCCTCTCTCCCGCGGTTCAGAATATCCTGGCCAATTTAAAGTGGGCCACTTTAGCTGATTATCCTTACGCACTGACGCGAAATGGAACAATAACAGAAGTAGCAGTCATACGCGATACGCGAGTATCACAGTATGCACAGATAAGGGAAAATATATAGAACTGGCTTGAACAGAGATAATTGTGAATGTAATCTTTGGATAAATGTGGATTGAATTGTAAACGACAAAATACTATTTGATTGAGTGACATATCCTTTTATTCATCAATATTGTTATTTTTTATTGTTTTATTTTTATCTGTAAATACTCTACCTACTTACTTACTTACTGTTTAATAAATTTTACTCTTTTTTATACTATGTACTATACTCTTAGTTCCATACATACTTCTTTGCCCCAAACAAACGTATAAAATAAATTATACCCCGGTTTTGTACCTTTCCGTGTTGGTTTATGAACATAACGTATTGCCATTTCTGTTAGGTATTTTAGTTCTATGAATATTATCGTATCTCAACACCCTTTATCGAGATGTTGACTTCTCTTTCAGATATAAGAGAACTAAAAGAGCAAGAAATACTGTCGATAAATGCATGAAAAATCGTTTTTATGAATGGTCCGAAGGTCAAAGATAATTTGATAAGGACATTCATTTTGGAGAAAACCCTACATTAGCTAAATAGCGACTATATAGCTCTAAGAAGAAGTAGCGTTTGTCAAGCAATAAAATAATAATTTGCTACGCCCCGTAGAACAATAGGAAAACACACTTTCACAATTAATAAAATACTATCAAATAAATAAATAAATAATAATAAAAATATCTTTATTGCAAAAAAGTACAAAACACATAAATTGCCGGGGCTTCCCATTCAGTAATAATTATACAATACTTGTAGTGGAAATGCTCCGCAATAAAATAAGTAACTGACGCCCGAATGACCGATGCCCGATTTTGTAGTTAATATTTCAGGGAAGGCTTGTGTGTGCCCCTTGGTGGGGAGGCTGATGATGAATTAACTGACAAAATATGAACCCTCTAGTATTTTTGATAAAATATAAATTCACTGTCACTTTATTCTAATACAAATATTTATCGTATAAAAGAAGATCTTTTACCTTAAAACACATCCTGTAGTATTTTCCAGTTTCTTAAATAAGATCGAAATCACACTCAGTAAACTCGTGTCTTCAAACAAAACATTTAACATTCGTTCATAACAGACTCTGCACAACACTACACTGACCAACAGACACGATTTCGAAAATTGCAACAAAGGCACAAAGGCCAAAGGGTCACTGTTTCATAATTATCACCCAAACACAAAAAACAGAAACTTGAGAACAAAATCATAAAACAATTGAATTATGTTTGCAAAAAATAATGACGCGACGGAAGTTGATACAGCACGTACGGCTAACTGTTGGTTAAAGAGCGAATGTGACAGTTATTTTGCGTGATTGGTAACCGTGCAGTGGTCAGTAACTGTTGGTTTAACGAGTGACCACAAAATTTGTTGTTATATTTAATATACGTTGTAGTGAGGAAAGAAAGAGGATGTAATGTGGTTTGATTTAATTAAAGACCTTGACCTGTTTAAGGAAAAGTTGATCTTGAAATACGATTCGGTTGGTTTCATTTCCATGTGTTAATTTTGTATCGTAAAAAAATATTTCATCTATCTAGGTATTAGGTAGTAAAATTTTTTTTAATACTTTTTGTTCATATTTTCAGTGTGTAGTTGACTAACTGTTTAAAAACTTTCTTCAAGTTATGGATAAATTTAAATATTTTAATCTTCAAAATATTATTCATACTAAAACACAAAAATTAATAAAATAGGATCCTAAGTACTTACATAAAATAATCTTTTGTATCATTTTATCATTTAAAAAAATATGTAACCTGCCTAGGTAAATACCAACTTACAGGCTGATTTGTCCAATGGCAATTATTTGGACGATACTTGTAAGTTCCTGCAGAGGGCGCTGAAACTGACTTAAAAAACGTTTCTTTACACGGAAAAGTATATTGACTATTTCTAACGTTTCTAATTTCGTCATATCAATCTTTTTACATCTCCGAATGCTGTATTTTACTTATCTATAGTTCATTATTCAATAAAGCAGCACTAAAAGAAAGCCTTTCCAAACTATAAATTTTACACCAAAACTTATTTGTCTCATTGCGTAAAACGAAAACGTCAATACAACGTTATACGACCTATCAAAATGTTAGGCGCGCACAACGCCATCTATTTTAAAACTGAGAAATTTCTCCGGAACTAGCAAATTAAAAACCCCCATTGATTGATATGCAAGTCAGAAAACAAAAGAAAGTTATTTGTTATGTAATAGAATAATAATTATCAATATGTTGAATGAAGTTTAATTAAAACAAAGTGAAACGTAAGAGTATGAACTGTGTATAACAGTAACTTAGTTGATGATTCATCAAATTAGTTGTTGAATATGCATTTAGCTAATTTTACATTAATCAAAGATAAATACTTAATCCAAATAGCTAAGTGATGACAATGATGAGTCTTCCATGCTGGACTAGGAGCAATAGAAAAACATAGAATGTTCGAGCTGCCCTTCCTCTTGAGCAGTAGAAGTCAGCAAAAGGGATTTCGAGGGTTACAGTATTGTAATTTAGGCGACGGGCTGACAACCTGTCACTACAGCAGTATACAGATCTATCTTAAACAGCCCTCATCACTTGTCAGAGGTGGCGGAACGACCTTTGTTTGGGTCGTTGACGGTCTGCCTACCCCATTAAGGATACGGGCGTGATAGTATGTGTGTATGTTTGTACTACTAAGAGTCGTGGTGCGTATCGGCTACTGTCCTCGTTTCATTCGACCGAAACCAAATAAAAGAACCAAGAATGAGTGTGCCGGATACGCTCATGTCAGTGGTTCTGTAGCCATTGTATTTTTGTTTGAACAGTTATTTTAAAACATAAAATTAAATATGTAAAAAATAGCATACGAGGCATATTAGGAGGCAATTTTATTTTGAAATCGTGTTTGGTAAAAAATATTCATTATTTTTCATAAATTCGCAATTACATAGATTTTTGAACTATTGGGGATTTTTCGCAATATCGTCTTCGACTGCAAATTTATAAAACAGTAGGAGCAAGGAAACTATTTATTTAGTTAGGTTTGGCCACTGAATGGGTGATTTACTGGTAATTTTTATCGATATTATGGTCGACCTTTTTGCTACCCGTAGTCATGCATAAACATTGATTTTCTATGTACATCTGAAATGACATCGATGTTTTGTTTTGTTTTGTTTTGTTTTACAGGGATTTGTGAGATGTGATTTATTTTTTAACGACACTGAACTAAGGCAATTAGGCATAAAGTCAAGGACTATTTATTATAGGTAATAAATACTTAGTACCTTTATTTGTAACATATACCTAAATATTTTCACATTATACGAACTTCTGTCAAGTACATTATTATCTACCTATTTTCACAGTATAGATAACTAAATATTACCAGGTAGAGTATACCTATTGATTCCGGACATTCAATAATCTATTGTTTATCATGCAAAGTGTTTTATGATACAGATAACTATTTTGGTTAATTTTATCATGGAAATTCTTTTGCAGATAAAAAAGAAACGAAATTAGTTATGGCCCGTATTTATAATCAGCTCTCAAGAGTGACAGCGAGTTTGAGTTCGTATCAGAAATGTCATTTCAGTACAAAACGGTCTGTCAAATCCACACTTAATATTGCTCTCAATCTTGAGATCGCTTTAAAAATACGAGCCTATATCACTTTCTTAAATTTGTTTCATATTAACTATTTTGAACTAATCAGAAGCTGTATTTAAAAATGTTTATGAAGTGTTTGGTTTCCTTAAGAAAACATCAAACTCCCTTTGATCCTTAAAAAAAGTAGTTAACTTAAAATAAAATAAAAATAAAAATAACTGAAGTAGGTAACTTAAAATCGATACCAGATTCTAATATTGTTAACACTTTTAATGACATAGAAACGACTATTAATCTTGTATAATAAATTCTTTAGATTATTTATTATCTTATCTTCTAAGCTACACTAATTCTAATCTATTACATGAGTGTTGAAAATAAATAATAAAAGACTCAATAACTGTAATATACAACGTGTAACAGATAGAGTATATGCATCGAGAAATGTGTGAATCTACCCATGAAACTGAACAACTTTCACTAAGGAACATAGGTCGAAAAACGAAAAATAAATTTTGACCTTCCATACAAAATGCAACTTACTATTAAAGAACATCCAGGCACGATGCAAGGAATCTTCATTTCTCAAAATTTTGTCACAACACTGTCTCAAAATTTATTCTTCTATTCCTTAAAAAAAAAACTGTTTTATAAAAAACTGCACTCGCCAGTACAACTCTCTGTAGTGGCCTTTATTATTAATCTGAGATAAATGATGAAGAATGTGTGGGATAAGTCTTGAGAGATTAGAGATTACTGACACAAATTTCTTGATCACATTAGATCCATTAGGATCTTAAAAATGTCTACAATCTGTAATGTTCCTTTTGATACTTTAATGTTTTTCTAGTTTAATGTTTTTCTAGTTTTGCGGTTCCGTTTTTATGCAATAGTTTTAATAAATTGTTTATTATGTAGAAGTGCAAATGCAAGCTTCAAACAGAAAAAGCTTTGGATAAAATTAATCGGGATAATTGGTTGATAGCTTTTGATTAAATACTTGATGGATGAAATTTTTTTTTTTTGTATACTTCCATGCTGGACTGGGAGCGATAGAAAAACATACAATGTGCTAGCTGCATCTCCGCCCGAGCATGCTGTAAAAACCAGCTAAGGGATTCGAGGGTTTCAGTATATTGTTATTTAGGCGATGGGCTGACAACCTGTCACTTCGTCAATATACCTACAGATCTATCTTAAACAACCCTCAGAACTTGTCAGACGTGGCGGAACGATCTTTGTTTGGATCGTTGACGCTCTGCCTACCCCATTAGGGATACAAGCGTGATATTATGTATGTATGATTATGATATTGCCGCTAGTATCCTGTACCTTTCTACCTACACCCTAAGAATGTGTACACACTGCTCTGCGCAAGAGATAAGTGGAATTTACACGAGAATCTCACCAGCATCACCAAAACACGTTACAGTATGAAGCCATTTATATTGCACAAAGTCAAAGTCAAATAATTTATTTAAAAATAGATTTTTTCAAACACTTTTAGAAAGTCACAAGCGAGTCTATTGCAAAGAAAATTATATCAATGTCACAAAAGAAAATAAAATAAAAAATATATCACAATGATGAAGAAGCACGAAAAACTCGCCCTTTGCGGCCCCCCTTTTGTTTTCGCTTACTCCTACTTTTGGCCATCGTTTTGATCAAAATTCGGTTGGTGTCCGCAATGTGTGCCAATTTTTTGCGCTTCGTCAGGTACTTGAATAAAAACAGTGGTGTCTGTTCTAAAACACACTTAACTTTAAAAAACTGTCATTCATTCATTCTGTCTTTGAGAATTCAGAAAGGGCCAGCACTATATAGACGAACTAATTTTGATCCTGTCATTTTCATCTCATCTGATACTATTCGTTCAGAAATTTCAAAGGATTCAGGTCAATACTCTTCCACACCACTCATTATCCATAGATTTTTGATTTGACAGGATTATAATTAGTTCCTCCGTAGTGCCGTCCTTTTCTGTTCTCTCATGGCAGAAAATGACAAACCGTGTCTCTTTTGAATCTGGGCCAGTGACGTTTCCCAGTTGCTGTAAAAGTGGGACAGAGACAGCGCTCTACATAGCCCAACTTGGCCTATGTGTAATATTTAAAGTCCTTTACTGTACCGTCCTTGCTCCTTTTTTCCTTCGTAATGTGGCTCAATTTTATGACATGCATGTAAAAAACACAAAATATAGGTCAGAATAAGATTTATCAGTTTTGCGTACGTTGTTATAAAGATAAGGACTCTATAGTTAGTGAGATGGTTATCAAGATTCATTAGGTATTAATCGTTTTAACATCTGAACAGTATTTTTTTTGTTGATCACAATATTAGCTCATCCAGAAGCCTGCTCATTCTCCACTTTAAGAGGTTAGGGTTATACAGGGTGTTAATTTAATTGCGTGCCATAGCTTAGAGGGTGTTTCAGTGAAAAATCATAGATGATACCCAGAGATGCGTCTAGCCGCCGCGCTATAACTAATCCCGCGCGATGCGCGAGTCGCTATCGACCAGTGAGACTCCGTAGACCGTAAACTTGAGTAACTTTAAATCAAAATAATATAATGCATCCCTTTATAAAATGGCGGACACCTATAAACTTTCAGGCGATGAACCCAAGATTACATTTTCAGATAGGACAGTCTTATTATCAAGTCGTTTCATTCTAACCTATACATTTAGAGAATTACTGTCTCTTTCACTCATAGCGTGTTAGAAACTCATTGATGTTCGAGTTAGTGATTGAACATATTTCACGTGTTGATGTGGAGAAGATTGTTACTACCTACCTACCTGAATTGATAAGGATGACCTGATTTGAATCAAACTTCAAATTGTGTGTTTGTGTAGACTTAAATTGACACTACAACAGTGTCTTCAACAGTGTACCTATATTTGATAAAGACCAATTGGTATTGGTTAACCAAATGCTATTGGTATAGGGCTAGCAAAAACTTTTACTCTGCAGCATTTTTGTTGATTTTATTTTCTATTCTTACTGATCAAAATAGGGTTGGTAGGTAACCCTAACCAATGGAAGAAAGATAATTTCTGTTGCAGTTGACCAAAAGCTTGACTGTCTACTTTGACTTTATACATTCATACAACGTGAAACAGAAAGAGTATATGCATCGAGAAAGGTGTGAATCTACCCATGAAATTAAACAACTTTGCCTTAGGAACATAGGTCAAAAAACGAAAAAAAAAATTACCTTCCATACAAAATGTATCAGTTAATAGCGCATTTAGTATGGGAAGTATTTTTTTTTTTTCGTATTTTGACCTACGTTCCTTAGGAAAAGTTATTCAGTTTCATGGGTAGATTCACACCTTTCTTTATGTTACACGTTGTATAGTTACAAAAAATATGCAATAAAAGAAAGAATTCGTTAGTTGCATGTGTTACCATAATTTTCAAATATATTTTAACGACAGTTTATATTGTTCATAACCATAACCACCACAGGAATGAATACATTTGAATCGGTTTCCATCTAAATGAATTCCCAAAATCCGCCTACATATTTTATAGGCCTCTAGAGGTCACAAGGACCCTTCAAATCGACCGGAGCACCATTATCGCTGCTTTACATCCAAAGGCTAAAGTGCGGCCAGGAAATTTTAATTAAATATACGACGTTATGTTTTTTTTAAGTTTAAAACAAACCGATCGATGGTCTAGTGCTTACAACACCCAGCACTTCAAAGTTAGAGTGAACAGGCATCTTCTGGGTGAGCTCGCTCCATCCTCGACTCCGTCTCAGTCGCTCCCAACCTAGACTGGAGACAAGAGCAAACCCATCTTTAATAAAAAAAGAAAAGAGATGACATTGACGATGGTGAGAGAAGTAAAGTAAAAAGTTTTTTTCGTATTTCGACCTATGTTCCTTAGGGAAAGTTGTTCAGTTTCATGGATAGATTCACACATTCCACGATGCATATACCCTTTATGTTACACATTGTATTATCAATGGCAAAGTGGATTTAAAAATTACAAACCCTATAAGATGTTACTTCGGTAAGAGAGTACTAAGGCCCGTATTTATAATCAGCTCTCAAGAGTGACAGCGAGTTTGAGTTTATATCAGAGATGTCATTTCAGTACAAAACGGCCGGTCAAATCCATACTTAATATCGCTCTCAATTTTGAGATCGCTTTATAAATACGACCCTAGATCTCGTTGTCTTGAGCTTATTTTCAAAAAATTGTCTCAGTCGGTTGCGATTAGATAGATACATTAGTGTAGAGTTTGTATGAAAAACTGTTCACGAAATAACCTCTAAATATTCCTTCTTGAACCAAAGAGTTTCATAAGTCGCCTATTTCGTGGCTAGAAAATAAGAAGGTAACCTTGTGATTCCGATTGATGAAATCGCTATATCCATTACGCAAACCGAATCGTATGGAAATTAGATTGTCTTTCCGAAAATACGAAAATCTATTAGAAAATTTAATACTTCAGCAAATACTAATGGAAAATTGTTCGAGCGTGATGAATAAGTTCTGTGTTTTAAAAATTGATACAAAATTAATGTCTCGTTCGTCCTACAGAATTTTACTATAGGACATATAAGTACAGTAAGGAACGCAAAATAATCTGACGTAAGACTGCTTAATGACGTAAAATAAGAGAGCATGATGCTCAGTTCCTATTTTAAGCGTATTACGTCAGATAAGGAATGCCAAAGTCATGTGTTTATTTGCTATCCTGTTCTTATGTCAAAATTGAGACAGTGACAGTGCTAAGAATAAGAATTATCACGAATAGGGCGACCAGCCTAATGCTATCTTAAAACATGGTGGCATTATGGCCAAATTATTCTCCAGAACCAATTTTAATGCTATGTTCGCGTGTAGCTAAATAGCGAGTTTATGAAAAGAGCAAATATACAGGGTGTTTATTTAATTGCGTGCCATAGCTTAGGGGGTGTTTCAGTAAAGTTAAAGGAGCCTATAAAAAATATTTAAAAAATCTTTTTAAAAAAATCAATAAATCGAAATCGATCGATGCGACTCGCGTGTCGCGCGTGTTTGGTTATAGTGCGAGAGACAGCGCAACTCTGGGAATCATTATAAATACCTACCGACTGTTGTCTTTTTTATTTTTTGAGTTGGATTTTTCCTTCTTCTCCTTATACGTTACTGAAAGACCCCTTAAGCTAAGGCATGCAATTAAATTAACACCCTGTAGAACAAATCCGATGCGTATCTAGGTACATTAAAACTTTTTTCCTAGAGACAGCTTAGAATCTAGCAGAATAATATGAATAGAGCTTATCCAACACAGCCTTCATTACCTACTGCCTACGTTACGTATAGAATGTCACACAGGCTGTGTGACCTATTTGTCTAAACAAAAGGATGATTACGTTAATAGAAATACGAAACTTTAGTTGAGGGCATTAAGAGCGTTTGCACGCGACACTAGCGCCCCCATATGTGGAAAAATTGATTATTCTATTCATGAAGACATAAGTAGTAACTTTAAATAATAAAGCCCAAAGAATATTTTGATAGATCGATAAAAATAATCAACACCAAATAAGTAGTAGTGCCTTTTATTAGTTATTACGACATTTTAATTTTTAAAACGACTCCAAAAAAAGTAGGAATTTCACAATTCGGTTGTATGTTTTTTTTTATTATTATTTATTCAGGTATTGCTTTTTCTTTATTTTTAAAAGGTATTCAAGTAATTTCTAGTGGGCAATATATTTAAAGGAGATATCTATCTACTCGTATAATTGAACTTGGTAGGCAATTCATAGATCTGACGTAGCACGCGTTCATAAAGTAGGTACGGCGACCGCTTTCCACCAGGCGTACCGTGTATTTATATGTCCGATTTTATGTATAATAGTTATATTTATTTAAGTGGCGCTAGTTTCATGCATAATCCTCCTCCTTAAGGGTAATTTGATGTCCCTTCGTATAGTCTACGGCCCCGATACAGGGCAGATTGTAATATCTCGTTGTGATAATTAAAGTAGGTTATGGATATTGCTTCTGGTTTCCTTATTTTCTCAGAAACTACCTTTTTGCTCTGGAGCTTAATGAGTTTTCCTTTCAAAACGAGGGATATTCTTGCAGTGAAAAGCTTTTATATTTTCTTTTAGCCCTTTAGTAGGTACAGTACGGTATCTTTCTTCACTGCACATATAGGCCCCTCCCATGCCGGTCCAAGGAACCGGTCTTCAAGAAACCGCATCCATTTTCTGCTAGCCACCAATCGTAATCTCTGATAAGTTCTAAACGGATCTAAACAATAAACAGATCTATCTGATAAACAGATCCCACACTGCATTTTACAAAATCTGTGAGCTCGCACGACGCATCGCAAGATAGATTGATTCGCATCGCAGATTTATGCAATTTCTCGATCATTGTGACAATTTAGTCAGGTGTTCAGTATTAAACTATTAAACTTCTTTGTCAAAAATGGGTTTTAGTGTAAGAATAGTAAAAATATATAAAGTAAGTTCACGACGAATTGAGAACCTCTTATTTTTTTGAAGTGTGTTAAAAATTGACCTTTCATACCGGTTAAGCATGATTTTTACACCCTGTATTCAATTCCATCCCTAAATATTATTTGAGCAGTCATTTAAGTTTCTCAACAGTTAAACTTCCAGCTATTAAACCATTGATGAACCAATGGAAACCTGAATTAGTTTCGTAACTGTTAATCGCAGATTTTGTGTCACCTGGATTAGATACCGCATACCTATACATTTATTTAGATAGTGTGGTAATGATAACCTATCTATCCGTGTTATATTTGTTACGTTTACGAGGACATTATGGCAGCTACTAACTTAAGTGATTTTCCTTTTTATAACTCTGTGAATTAACAAAATTACATGTAACAATTCTTATGAAAATAGTTTATTTATCGTCTTTACTAGGACAACGAAACGCATTTCTAGCGAATAAAATACAAGTTGCGTTTGTGCGTTCTACTAACTTCATCGTACCACAACAGACTACTTATAAGCGCGGCGCTTTAGGTCTATGATAGAAAAGTTGAGTAGTATAGATCAGCTAAAATAATCGATAGATTGTTTGTCGCATTGATTGATTGGTACGGTGGCACTCTTTTAATACAAATACAATACATATATACTTTATTGCACAAAAAACACAGAAATTACAAATTGATTACACAGAGAAGTAGTACAATTGGCGGCCTTATTGCTAAGGTAGCAATATCTTCCAGGCAACCAGTCTTTTTGGCATGTTTTGATGTACAACTTGCGATATCTAGCCTACTTTAAGTCTGTGGTGTTAATTAAGGCGGCGACAGAAGACGTTTGCGTTTCCTTGTAGTTTCAGGAAATTGCTATCCGCTGATTTATCACAGCCCTTAACTTAGCAAGGCTATTTTCGAATAGCTCAGGCTATTTTTATTGAACTGTGAAGGAAAGTTTTCTTGGAAAGGTTGCGTGGTTTGCTGAAACTTTTACGTCATCTTTCACGTGGTATTTTTTCTTTTTTAAAGAAAAATTCTATAGAGCAGGGATGAATTCCACTACATGCACGCACATTATTAACTCGCATGTTTAATCTATTTTCTTTTTTGTGTCAATTCTTAATTCATAGATGACATTCTTTTTAGGGTTCCGCAAAAAAGAAACTTTTATAGGATCATTTTGTTGTCCGTCTTGGAATCCGTTTGTCTGTACAGAACCCTCAGTAAGTGAGTTCAACTCGGGCAAATTTAAATAGCTACAAAATATAAGTAAAGGAAAAACAAATTTCTAAAATATCTCTTCAATAAGCATGAATGTACATTCATAATCTTTATTTATAGGCTCATATAGCTTTACTACGCAGAATTCCGTAAGTAATTTCATTAATAAATTAGCCGTACCTCCACAGCAAAGAGATTTAGTAGCAAAACAAAGATAGATGGGGATATTCCGTATTATTTTAAGACTTACCAAACAGAAGAGGCTCGTACCTATTCTTACCTACTATATTACAATTTGAGGGTTTACTTTCCAAGTATTATTAATTATCTATGTATATCCTTGAAAAGTCCTAAACATTTAACTTTTTATTGGATAACAAAAACACAAATCGTTCTTTCTACAATGACCCTCAAACTTGTCAAACGTCGCAAAAATACCCTACCGTCAAAGCTCTGCCCATCATGAGGAACCAATAATGGGGTACATTCATCTCAAATCGTCAAACCTCCTATTTATTGGATACAAGAAGAAAGCTTTATCAATATTAAGTCAGTCATGATTACCATTACCTATTCTACCATCAATCATCGCATAGCTTCAGTCGATGTATAAAAAATACCCTGAATTTTTCAGCTCGACAAAGAGATCGCTATCCACCCACTATCTACCAGCCGTCCACATTGTAAGCCACAAAAGCATAGTTATAAATCACCGTTCAGGTAATTTCCGACCATTACAGCTTTCTAACGACCAGTATTTGTAGTCCACTATGCAGCGTAGTGATGCGTCATAGATAACAGTAGTGACTCAGTCAGTTGTGAAATTGTGAATCAGTGCATCAATGTGAGTCAGGTCCATAAATCTGATTTTCTACTTCACGAGAAAGATACCTGTAAAAGCGTTTCCTTCCTGACGTAGATGGCTTTAGTGAGTTAGTAAATTGTGAGTGAGTCAAGTCATTTGTGAAGCGATTTATCGTTAATGTCATTATAGTGTACCAGTAGGTACAGAGTTGTGAATCAGGTCAGTACAAGAGCTTTCCACTTCACGTGTAACTGATCACTGGTAAAGCGCTTGTTTATTAAAGAGTTAATATGGTTATGTCATATGAGCTTGAATTCAATTTTCTTTTTCCTTCCATCTTGTTAAAATACGTATGAAATTTTCATGTTTTGAAAACGACAATGCGCTGTATACTTGCAAAATTTTCACTTTCAACGTTTAAAAACGAAAACGACACTTCTGATGCAAATCACGATGACAAAAACTTAATGACTCAAAAATAAGTTTCTGTTCAGTTTGGTTGGTGCTTTAACATCACTATTTGTACACGCGCAATGGAAGCAAAATTGCTTTTGTAAGGTTTGCTCCGTTCAGAGTGGAAGGCGCTGTTGCATTTTGAATGATGAAAAAGATCCGCTATAGATAATGTCCCAATATCGACGAAAGTATCGATATTTTATTTGCTAACTAGAGTAAACTACATACAAGAGTCCTCCCAACCGATTTTGGTGATGGCGCCTAATCTCCCAGAGGTATATCAAAATTAAGGATTGGTTCTTGGTTCATACGGAAGCGCCGCGGTGCGATGCGAACCTGCTTGAAGGAGGGCTGCAATGAATTTTCAAGTTCTGTCAATGAGTAAATAAAGTTCTATATTGTTCTATACAACGTGTAACAGAAAGTGTATATTCATCGAGAAATGTGTGAATCTACCCATGAAACTGAACAACTTGCCCAAGAAACATAGGTCGAAAAACGAAAAAAATATTGTGACCATACAAAGTGCATCAGCTGATAGCGTATTTAGTATGGGAAGTCAATTTTTTTTTCGTATTTCGACCTATGTTCCTTAGGGAAAGTTGTTTAGTTTCATGGGTAGATTCACACATTTCTCGATGCATATACCCTTTCTGTTGCACATTATAATATAGGTATAATCACTAAATCTTGACTGAAATTGTCACCTGAATTCTCTACCATTATTAGAGCACGAATTGGCCTTGTGTTTTATTGCGTCCAGTAAGAAATTGTTTGAACAATGAATATTATTTCAAAAAAAATCCCAAAAGGATAGAGTAGGTAATTGTAATTACAATTCGTGCTACTTACTTTTATAAACTATAGTTGAATATTTTTAATGCCCTAATTGAATTCCAATCATGTCCAGAGAAAGGAGCAATAAAATTGTGAATCGAATCACGTTTGCCGAACGATTACGAAAACGAAAAATCAATGTTCGAAAATCGGTCGTGAAAACTCGGTAACTAAAAGGCTCGTATTTATAAAGCGATCTCAAGATTGAAAGCAATATAAAGTATGGATTTGACAGACCGTTTTGTACTGAAATGGCATTTCTGTTACGAACTCAAACTCGCTGTCACTCTTGAGAGCTGATTATAAATACGGGCCTAAAGGTTAGTTGATACCGGAAAGTAATGCAGCGCAAATCTGCTTGAGTTTATCTCTTTGTACTACGAAGTGAAGAGTACATCACGCGGCGGCGCAGCTCGGTGG